>JAWMAG010000419.1:0-277636 GCA_037013455.1 Ceratitis rosa | reverse complement strand
TTTTACTCTCCAATTGTTTAATTTCATTTGTTTATTTTACTTTTATGTCATTTTAGTTATTTTGTTTTAATTAATTTAATAAATTTGTTTTTTATTTTATTTTATTTATATTATTTAGTTTTAATTTTTATATTTTTATTTTACTTTATTTCACCTTTTTTAAATAATTTTATTTTATTTTATTGTACTTTATTTCTATTTATTTTACTTTTTTATATCATTTTATTTTATTTTATTTATTTTTTTTTAATTTAATTTAATTTAATTTAATTTTATTTTATTTTTCTTTATTTTATTTTATTTTATTTTATTTTATTTTATTTTATTTTATTTTATTTTATTTTATTTTATTTTATTTTATTTTATTTTATTTTATTTTATTTTATTTTATTTTATTTTATTTTATTTTATTTTATTTTATTTTATTTTATTTTATTTTATTTTATTTTATTTTATTTTATTTTATTTTATTTTAATTTATTTTATTTTATTTTATTTTATTTTATTTTATTTTATTTTATTTTATTTTATTTTATTTTATTTTATTTTATTTTATTTTATTTTATTTTATTTTATTTTATTTTATTTTATTTTATTTTATTTGATTTGATTTGATTTGATTTGATTTGATTTGATTTGATTTGATTTGATTTGATTTGATTTGATTTGATTTGATTTGATTTGATTTGATTTGATTTGATTTGATTTGATTTGATTTGATTTGATTTGATTTGATTTGATTTGATTTGATTTGATTTGATTTGATTTGATTTGATTTGATTTGATTTGATTTGATTTGATTTGATTTGATTTGATTTGATTTGATTTGATTTGATTTGATTTGATTTGATTTTATTTTATTTTATTTTATTTTATTTATTTTATTTTATTTTATTTTATTTTATTTTATTTTATTTTATTTTATTTTATTTTATTTTATTTTATTTTATTTTATTTTATTTTATTTTATTTCATTTTATTTTATTTTATTTTTTTATTTTATTTTATTTTATTTTATGTTATTTTATTTAAATTAATTTTATTTATTTCTTTTTATTTTAAGTAATTTTATTTTATTGTATTTTATTTTATCTTTTTTATTTCATTTACTTTTTTTATTTGAATTTTTTTCATTTTTTTATTTTGTTTTATTTAATTTAATTCAATTTCATTTTATTTATTTTATTTTATTTTATCTAATTTTATTTTATTTTATCTTGTTTTATATTAATTTATTTTTTTATTTAATTTAATTTAATTTAATTTATTTTTATTTTATTTTACTTTACTTTACTTTAATTACTTTATTTTACTTTATTTTAATTAATTTTCGTTTTTATCTTAAGTAATTTAATTTAATTTATTTTATTTAATTTTATTATATTTTATCTCATTTTGTTTTATTTGTTTATCCTATATTTTTAAATATATTTTATTTTAATTATTTTAGTTTATGTTAATGTTGTGATCGTTTGCTTGGGAATTTAGCCCTTCCTTAAAGGCTATTTATATCTATAGGCTTGTAAACAATAAAAATGTACTTCGTAGTAATTGAATCTGTAATGTTACACACACACACACGATAAGCAGCTCGCCATATCCAAAAAAAAAAAAACAGAAATTAAGCGGTTAACTTGAGAATTGAGATATTCGTTAGCGACATAACGTAGGAGGAGGAGGAAACGCAGCAACAATCCAAAGTCCATAAAATATTAAAAAAAAATCTATAAGTATGTACTTGTATACACGTACATATAGGTAGGTATGTAAGTAGTTATGGATGTACTATATGTATGTACGAACATCGAAGAAAGGGCCACCAACGCATTTTACAACAACAGCAGCTAAACAACAAATGCGCTGCTACTCGGACGCTGCCATGGATCTAGTGAATATAAAGCGGCGCTTTTGTGCCGAAAGTCACTTAGTATATGTGTGTATATATTGTATGTATGTATATGTATACACTTGTGGATACATATTTACAAACTAAATACATACATACATTTTTGCGAATTAAATTTTAAGCATTTTTCGTATTTTTTTTTGTATAAATTTAAAAGATCTTTTATATATATTTTTTTTTAATATTTTCCATCTTTTTCTGTTATTTAATCTCATACACTCTAGATAAATAATCAAATAAGATTTTTGCACCTTTCCGAGACCATAAACCGCACACACTTGCACATATCGGCCATAGGATTTGTATGTAAATCTCGACGCACTTGCTCCGCAACTGAGCCGAAACCGTTTGATAAACTAAGATTTGTTTTTATTTATCTTCTTAAGTTTATTATTATTAAGTTATTATTATTTTTATTACTATTGTTATTTATATTTTCTCTATAACAACAACCGCATTATATATTGTAATCGAAATCAAAAACAAAACCAAAACCCATTGACGGCTCCAACACTAACCGTAGCCACCGCATTGAAGTGTATTGCGCGAAGTTCCAGAAATAACTGAGAGTATTGGTGGCGGACAGATGGTGGTTAAACTCAATTCAATACGATACGATCCAATCCGATCCATTCCGATTTGAAAATAGGCAAACGAACCTGTTCTTGCTCAGCAAACTATAGGTATAGCGCCATCAGCGTTGCCGGCGCTCCACGCCACACCAAGCCACTCCAGTCGGCAATAGTGGACGGCTACCAGCGACTTTGCAAAGAATATGTGGTATCTACTGCTCATATAAATATGTGCATATGTATTTACTTATGCATTGTATATATGTAGTTCATATATGTATGTATGTACCTATGTAATAATAATGCCCATATTCGCGCACGAGTACAAGAAACCGACATACATACATACATACACACACAGGTCCATGTGTACACGTACGAATATATGGTATAACTTGTTTGGCTGGCTTGTCTGTGCATTGTATCTGAAAGATCGTTTTGTTCGAGTAGAGCAAAGTCGTAATAAAAACAAGAGTGAGTATGTCGATATGTGCATATCCATGTGCATTGATGGCGTCTGCTGGAGAGCATCACGCTGGCGCTAACTGGAAATATTATGTTTGTTATTGTGAGCGCTATACTTAAGAGTGTATTTATCGTTGATATGGTGTCGAAGGATATCTGATGAATATGTATCTATGGATATGAACACACATTATAATATGTATATTTACATTTACTTGTATATGAGGGCTGTTCAAAACTTGATTTTTACACTTTGCTTGCCGTAGAAGAGGCAAGAGGGTATTCATCTCTCAATTTTTTTAGAAACTCCGCCTAACTCAGTCATCCCTTGGGAAAGTTTTATTGCAAAGAAAACACTTTGCAAGCCTTTCAGAGACTCAGCTTGTTGTATAATCAAGTGAGTCTGTTGGACAAACGAGACAAACGTTTGTGAACATCCAATCCTCGAAACTCTAGCACCTCTACTTTGTAAGAAAATCTCTTATTTTTATGTCTGAAAGAAACTGCTTTCAATATCGTTTCTAATATTTAGGGAGCTTGAGCTTGAGCTAAATAATGAAGAGGATCAAACGAGCCAAAAAGTGGCTGTAATCATTTATTCATCATTGGCGTAGGCACAACTCATGCATTAGCCGCCAATTGGGAATGCTAAATGAAACCGTGTCGCTCACGCTAACTCTGGTACTCTGCTTCAACCAACGTTTATTGCATCGAATACTTTCACCCCCTTTGGCGGGTCTAGACAAGGAATAAAGGAATAGGCTATGGACAGAAATGAAAGTTTGTCAAGCCGTGGAAAGGGAAGTTAAGCGCGCCATTGAAATTAACAAAAACGAACAGTGGGAGGAATTACGTAGTGACCTAAATAGGAGTCCATGAAGTTTTGAAGTTCATTGCTCTGAAACGACCTAATTCACTTCTAGTTATGTTTAACGCCTTTTTTTAAAAAAGTCTTGAAAAAAAACAACAGCTTAGGCCCATTAGAAAGGTGAAAGAAACCGCAGTTCTCTATGCATGGTAAACCCTACCGAAAAACTAGCTATTACCAGTGCTGGAGGAATCTCACCAAAGCAGTATGGTTTTAGGCCTGGTACCTCCGACACGCTGAGGTCAAGAACAGTTATTAACTATTTAGGAGTAAGATTGGACACTAGACTACTATGCTACTGGTCTCAAATCCAACACGCTACGGAAAAGCTAAGTAGCCTGATGGCTAACCGACGTTGGATAACCGACTCAATTTATGGAGCCCAATTATGGACGGACTCGCAGCCACAGTGTACCACATAGCAGGTTTAAGGGCAGCGTCAGCATAACGCACAGTATCAGTGCTAACCACAACCCAAAATAGCAATTGTTAGCAAGAGCGACTCTGCCTTGGACTTCTGGTTCTTAGATAGGAGAAGTTATCTACGACTTCAGAGTTATGACTGGCGCTGTTTGTTTGGTTAAAGATTTCCTACTTCGTCCTGCCCTCGTTCAACACCAGAACCATTTGCTTCACTTCTTTGTGTGACCTAAAGAAAGCATCATTTTTATTATGAAACCTCGTTTCGATACCGATACAGCTGTATAAGCTTTGCAGGTTTACAAAATTCAGACATAGCGGCGTAGAGGCAACTCCCTTTCGTGCTGTCGAAAGCTGCTATCGATTCTTTCTCACATGTATTTTCCACAAGCTATACCTATGAGCTCCGATCAGTTTTTTTACGGTGGGTGCAGACTGTGAGCAGGGCATACATTGTCGAAAACCATTTCTATCTCTAGCAGCGGTACTAGCAGCGAATTGCTGTGAAGGTTTTTCACAATCTTGTTGATGAAAATTTCTATCGCTTTGCGAAGGCTTTCAGAGGACGATACCAAAAAAAAAAATTCACCGTTCGTAGAGGTCAACAATCTCTCCTGTTCCTCACTTGGACCTTCCGCTCTCTCTCTCTTTTAAATTTTCCGCAATCCTCACAAAGAAAAACTAGTAAAGACCGGCGGTCACGTTAACTCAACTCAACTCAAGGATTATCTGATTAAAGTCATAGAGATTAACATTCCTGAGACATTCATGCCAACCTTCGATTCTTCTACTACGCTCTCCGCAGTCGTCGTCCACAATGTCTTCCGAGAAGTAAATCAATCGAATTACCCAAGCAGCATCGCATTGTAAGCTCTCAATTGAAAATTGCGCAATACAAAGGTATACAGGTGTAAATGCAGAGAGAGTAAAAATCTCTCACGTACACTCATTCGAGATCTCACCTAAGTAAATATGTATGTACGAGTATGTATGTAGGTATTTCAAGTACAATATTCGATGTTATTGGATAAACACTATGAGATGTTTGAAGTATCTTTTTGTTGTCTTTCAACGCTACAGATTTTTATGTATGTATGTATGTAGGTGTGTATGTGTGTGTGCATAGGTAGGTACATAGAAATGACTTTGATATTTGTTGGCGCAGTTATTGGGATGATCTTTGCATTTCATGTCACCACTAAGCGCCAACGACGTTGGCTTTTCGAACATAATTGCTGTTAATATGCCAGACAAATAGGAAGTAAAGAAAACGAAAACATTCCAATAAGTATAATGCATTTGTGTTGAAACACCCAGTAGGAAAAATATCAAGAATTTTTAATTCTCATGCCGCTGTCAGGTGATTGATGTGTTCAAAAAGATTTAGACTTCCATAGTCACTGTTCGGTAAATGCGATAAGGAAGACAAAGAAGAAGAAGAGATTCGGTAGTACAGTGGTCATAAAAGGAACGCAAGTGTTGGTGTTAGATTTGTAGTAGAAGAGACACTCTGTCCCATATTCAGTACTATTCGCGAGTGGACGCATGGCAGAATGGATACTAGATTTTGTGGGAAATGCCACAGATCACGTGCTATTGTGGTTAGTGAACTTCATGTGGGAACCAACGGAATCTATCGGACATCGATTCTTGGACGATCTCAACACACATTGTGCGCTATTGCATCTCTTAGAATCAAAATTACATAATAATTGAAGGAACAACTCCTTAGGGTACCTGTATTTTCATAGCATATCATTATCACAATTTACCCTTCCTGCCTTTAAAAATACCAAAGGACACTCGGATTTGATGAATTAATTTAGTAGGTACGGAGGGCACAACAGACAAAGACTACCTGTGGGTTAGGAGCTCAAGAATTTACACGTGGTAAGTCATGCCTGTCGTATGAGCCGACTAAAATCCAATAGTTCCCGCTACAGTCGTGTCTTTATACCGGAATGAATCGGATTTTTATCCGGCCAAGGACTGACACTCCTGCAATATTCCCCGAAAATGAAATCGCGGAATATTTTGCAATTACAACAACAAACAACTTCATATGAACATTACTCAAATTCTCATATTTCAGCACATTCTTATAATTGTAGAATTATCTTTGCGCAGATCCCCCCAAAAGCAATGCAAAGTGATTCAAAATTTTTAATTAAAAAATTAATTACCTGCCACAAATTATGATCAACGTCAAAACATGCTTAATTACTATTTTGAAGTAATGTTTTTTTTCACAAAATATGGTTGTAAACAGAAAGTCTATGCAAACTTTCGCTAACAATGCACGGCGACATCTGTTTGTTAAGCTTCAAATAGTTGAATCTCCCACTTTACATTCCATACCCGCTTCCAGCTCGTTGGCAACGCTACTGATTACATTTCCCTAACACGTGTGGCAACATTTCATGAGTTCTTTTCTCATTCGTTTCAATTCGCTTGACTGCCATGTTCGTGAATCGCGATTCAGTAAAGTTAGTCGCGTGAAAATCTTTTAATATTTTGTTTAAAAGGTAAATATCGCTTTATAAAATATATATAAAACTGTGTATTAAATGTTGTTTAATGTGTGTGTGTTCAAATTTAGCAATTGGCATTGCTGCCAAATGTTGAAAAATGAAAGTGAAAATATTGGGGGAAGTGAATTTTCACCTGAAATGACAGTGAAAAAGGCAAGAAATCTCGACGTCGACATTGAGGTGTGTATGTGTATGCGTATGCATGTGTGTACCCATTAGTTCAACTGGGCAGTGCAATGTAGAAATATTTTTGAGTGTTTTAAAAGATTTATTAAATATGTCTATAAACACATATGTACATATACCGATCAACAAATATGCAATTTCATATCATATACGTATGTATGTGTGTAACATTTGAGCATACACATTAGCCGCTCTGCCATACAGCTTAAAACGCCAACCACCCACCGCGCCCGTGCACTCCGCACACATTTATCAGATTCTTTTGGATACTCACTTCTTGTCTTTGCGCGCGCCCAACATTTTTGTTTTTTTTTTACGGCCATAATATTTGAGTGGGAAAGTTTCTGGTTGGTTGTCTGACAGCGGTAATGGCAAAATTGTGAATACAACCAATTGGAACAATTGGCATTTACGGCACGACACACCGCATTCGCTGCAATTCGCCTTGGTTAAATGAGTAGTGTGTGTTCCGTTTCGAGACTGTTTCAAGTGATTTCCAATTTGAATGAGTGGCGATATTAGGCTCATTATTCCAAGTTCCAACTGTACTTTTTTTTTGTGGTGTCTTATTTATGCACTTGTGGGCGAAAGAATTTCTGAGATACGTGTATGTACCTACATACATACATATGTAATATTCGCCGTCGAATTCGATTGATAAGATAGTTGCAAGTTGCAAGTTGCAACACAAATTGAAGGTAGGCGCTGGCATGTCAAATTACATGATGAATATGTACGTACGTTGCGATGTCCTTGACACTGGCCCAATTGGATCATATATGAGTTTTTTTTTTTTTTAATTTCATTGGCTGTTATGTTGGCAGATTAGTTAGGTGAGGCGATTTCTTTAAACATTTGTGTGTGTGATTATTTTTTTCTTTTTTTAATACTAAGTTGACTACGGTTAAATGATAAAAGAATGTTTTTATATACGGATGTTGATATGAAATTTTGTTTTTGACTATCGTGTATTGTATTAAGTATGTATGTACATATGTATATGGATAGTTGAGAAATTTGGGCGTATTGATTATCTGCTTGCATACATATGTACATATGTATGTACGTACATTTGTACGTATGTATGTGCGAATGTATGTACCTACATAAAGCGTTTAGTTATTGATTTTTGTGTTATCAAGTGAACTTTTTCAAAATTATCTAACACACATATTTAATTAGTATGTTAAGCGTGCATACATATATACATATATATTACATACATATATATATATGTATGTGTATATGAGTGCTATATACTTATAGGTATTAATACCATTATGATTGCTTCTGGCCGGTCGCGAAACTATAAAATATTTCATTATGACAATCTAATGAATTAAAAGACGGAAGATAAAAATTTGTCCAAAATTTTGTTAAATTTCTATAGAAACATCAGACCTTCACCGAAGAGATAGCAATATTATATAAATCACTTACTTTTTATATAAATTAGTATCTTTTAATTTCGTCAACTATAAGTGCATGGGCGGGTCGTTTTGCGTTTCTCCGAGAAACTAGTCTAAGTTATCTTGGTCATATAATGGGAACTGTTTCCTTGATCAGAGAGAAATGCGAGTTAGTATGTATGCAAATTGGGTATTTCGAGGTCAAGTCTATATAAGTAAGAATAAAGTCGACTGCAATATCCATATCCTAATTGTGCCAGTTTTACTAAAGTCTTTCTAGTTCTTCATTTGCAATGGGTAATGCTTGAATTTCGAGCGCGCCATTCACTGAAAGAGAGTTCTTGAAGGTGTAGATGGAGTCTCGGTGGATGGCGTTTAAAGTCTGTCACTTCGTAGGTCAGCACAGGATTAAAAATACCAGTTGTCATCAAGAGAAAATGATGAGAAATGTCATTAGGAGAGAGAGAAAGATGGGAAAAATGAGAGAGAGAGAAAGATAGGAAAAGCGAGAGAGAGAGAGCGTTTAAATACTGTCGGTACCAGGATGGTCATAATAACTGAGTAATTAGAAGTTATTTTCGCCATGTGGAGTGTCATTGGTTCGTACTTTAGCCAGGCGAACAAGTAAATTATGGAAAATAATTTAAAAATATAATTTTTTCGCATAAAAATCCCCTTTTTAACAAAGCAAAATATGTTTAAGGAAACTCTTTCACTTTAGAATTAGTTAGAAGCATGATAATGGCTAAAGTCTGTGTGCGGAGGCTGAGCTGAGTTGAGTTGAGTTGATGCGGCTGTTGATCAGTGATCGAAGCATTTCGTGTGAAAAACGAACTTGTGTCGCGCATATGACAAGGCTGGACGAATTTAATGTTCAATAGACTCTGTCCCTTCTTTGCTCCTGCAGCTGGGACAAAAATCAATAGAGAGATAGCCCGTTGATTTTCCCGTGGAGCTCCATTAAACACCAACCTGTTATTACACCCGTCGTTATGCCATTGGAGAATCGGTATAGAAAGAATAGAATGTCTTGAACTTTTTGCATTTAATTTTGGCCATAACTGTCTGGTCATTTTGAATGTGATCTCATCTAGTGTTTTTACGACAAAAGCTAATTATTGCCGCGAACAAATGCACACCAGCATCGTGTGTTGGGTTTATTGTGCATAGAAGAGTGCTTTCTCTTGCAAATTCGTTTGCCGCGCTTGATGCGCCCTACAAGATTTACCAACTATATCTACGCTTAACACTACAACAATAACCACAACTTTGTAAGTTTGTTTTTTTTCCATTTCCAATAACTTTGTAGTCTGCAATATTGCCTGCTAAAATAAAAAAAAACTTGAGAGTTTTTACCATGCACCTGCATAATTCTAAACATTCCAATGTGCAATACATACATACATATTATATTATATACATACATATATTATGCTCTCTGTTGTGCAAATTTCGGTATTTATGGAACTTGGACAAGGTCGATGCATGGAATGCAAAATCAAATATCTGCAGACGCACTTATGATAGTAAATAACTCCAAACTACAATATAACTACATACAAACGTGCATATATTTTTCTCACTCTCCAATTTTTACGCTCAGCTCGAAGCGTTGGTATACTTTCATGAACAAAGCAAAAGTAACTCGTTTAAAAAATTATATTGGCATGATTGTGTTGTATATTGTGATGTGTATGTGTATTATGTATGTATGCACGTATGCCAAGCCCACATAGACGTTCACTGACACAAACTAAAGTAGAGACCAAGCAAAGAGATTCGCGCTGGGCTTTCCGCTTCTCGAGTGACTGGTATGAGCTTAGCTTACGTTATGCATGTATGTTTGTACGTATGTACATGTTGCATTTGTGTTTTTTTTGTTGTGTGTTGTGTTTTGTTGCCGCGAGCAATGATCAGGGTTTATTTTATTGAATGAAAAGTGGTTGAGATGGCTTTTAAAGTAACTATTTATATATGTACACAAGTATGTAAGTATGTATGCACGAGTTGGCGACGCGAAAACTAGTATTTAACCAAAATTTATGCATACATACATACAAATACAACACATACAAATATGTATGTATATGTACATACATATGTATATACATATAAGGTTCACATGTGAGATGATATATGTATGTATGTACACATGCAGCTTTGGAATGTTTGGAATTTCAGTTTGTTGTTGTTTTATTATTGTAGTTGGGGAGTTTTGTTATGGAAATAATGCTCATTTTTAACGTTGCCATCGGCACAATCATCTTGCACCTTTGATCACCTTTAAAAATTAAAAATAAACGCATTTGCTGCATAGATTTTGCTAAAGCTTTTGAATTTTTTTTTTTTTTTTTTTTTTTTTTTTAAGTTCGTTGAATGTCATCATCAGTTGTTTGTTGTTGTTGCAGCTAATGCAGACTTGTTTTCGAACACTTTGAGTTTATTTGCATTGTGTGTAGAGAAATACAGTAAGATTGAATGTACATACATATGCATATATGTATGTATACATGTAGTTATTCTTTTCATATGGTAATTTATGTACAATCCTTTATATTTAAATATAAATATAAACAAATTCCCATAAGGTTAACATACTTACCAATTCATTTTTAAATATTTATAAGTATAAAAATACGAAATTTGCTCTTATTATAGCTTAAATATATATTTAGGAACACATACATGTATACATAGATAGATATATGTATATGTATGTATGTATGTGAATGCTAATTTTTTTTTTTTTTTTTTTTTTTTTTTTTTTTTTTTTTTTTTTTTGAAAAAATATATAATTTAGGTTATGTCATGTATGGTATATTTTTGGGCAGACTTCATGAGAATTTACTATTAACTAAAAAATAAACCTAAGAAAGCACAGCTGCCACTTTTCATGACCAACTCAAATTTATTTTAGGATTGAATATTAATTCTCTTATCTCAATAAATCGGTTGTATGGGGTCTATATGGTATAAAGCTCCGACAGTGTTTATTTGTAGATACGAATGTGTAATACCGAATTTCATACTCTTAGATACTTTTTTGGCGCTACTTTTGACCAAAGCCTCGTATCAGAACAAAGAGGTGTATGAGAGCTATAGCGACATAACAGTACGTCTGACTTGCAACAACAAAGCTGCACCTACATACGTATTAAACATCTATCCATTAACCATCACTCTACCCCCGGTACTATCAATGAAGTGTTACCTCACGGGGCTGGTAAGCACTGTGGCTCTGACGCGTTACTGCATTCTAAAATCATAATTTCAGAACATTATAAATTCATTAAATACTTTAATAGCTGGCGAGGTCAAGTCTCTAGTCTATCACCATCTACTGCGGGCGGAAAGTTCTAGTTTCCGCTCCTTGCTTTTTTAGTGAGATTGAGGGCATAGCCGAAAAGGTTTTGTTTCCGATCCACAGTCCGGTCAGAAAGAGTGCCTCAAGTGCCTCGAAGTAGGGTAGGGGGAAAGGCCATGTTACAAGTAGTTGTAAAGAACGAGTTTCCGTTCCAAGCTAGCATGGAATCTTCGGCGCACGAAAACACAACTGCGTACAGATGACCTTTGTTCGAAGGTGAACTGCTGTCTCGCCGACCTGAACCACTTTCTCACTGCAAGGCAACTCAAGACTCAACCGACGAAATCCTCGGCTACGAAGGAATACAGGCTCGAATTAGATAAAAAAAAAACCCAAAATACTGGGAGTAACACTCGACAACCTGCACTCCGCAACAAAATTCTCAAAGCGCTAGCCGTCAGCACCTGGGGCAAAGATAAAGAAACGTTGCTGGCAACCTATAAAGCAATTGGCCGGCCGGTCGTAAACTATGTTGCACCGATCTGGGCGCCGGGGACGAACGAGGCGCAGATGAAGAAGTTACCGGCTTGTCAGAGCACTGCCGTCAGGACAGCGGCAGGAAACCTCCACCACTTGCACAGCGAAGCATCTATGCTGCGAGTTAAGGAGCATAATGCTTTGATGCGCAAGCAGTTCCTAAAAAAGCTGAACCTTCACCTAGGCCCATCCGAAAAGGAGTACTAGACTTGAAGAACACCATCCAGCAACATGTGCAACAACGCTGGACAGGATGGCGTACAGACAGGCACTGAACGTCATTCACCAGGAATCAGTCAACACCTTCAAAGACTCTGGTCCGATCCCGTTGAAACGCCACGTTTCCTGGACCTACCGTTCCATAATCATAAGCAGTTCAATTACATATGTATGTGTGCGTGTGCGTATGTAAAACTCCAATCGGAATAACCTTCAGCAACATGAAAATTTAATACTAATCATAATTGTTCATTATGTATTTAATTTCCATTCTCCTCTCGCTCTCCTTTTATGCTGATAACACAAGCGCCACAGCGCCATATATCCGTTTCCGTTTGTTCCTATCGCCTTCAAGGTGCTGATGCAGTAGCGTATGCAATGCGTGTTGGAATGCGCATGTCATGGGGTCAGTTAGATTGTACATATGTACACGTATGTATGTTTGTATAAATAATATATAGCTAGATGCAAACGCATGCCAAAAATCGACTCGAAACACATCGATATGTATGAAAAGAATATGCGTTAAAAGAAATGGCATGCGTTTAATGGCATTCCATAAGGGATGAAACAATAAAGTATCATACATACATACATAAGTGCGATATATTGTTGCATCATAACCGTACGCCGGTGACTCTGGGGTTGAGGCGCAGCGGTTCAACAACTTTAAATTTCGCTTTTGGCATGCGGTGATGAGATTTTCAACACAAACGCACACACACACACACATACACACAAGTATCTATATGTATGCGCATATGTATTCACGCTCCCAACGACACACTTTTGCTTTCTCTCTGCCCTCTCAGGTGCGCTATGCCGCTCTTACGTTTGTTGGTAACACCAACAACATCTTCATCCACAACGCATTCCTCCAGCTGTGCTACGAGCTATGAGTTTTTCTTTTTATTTCTGTAATTTTTTGTTTCTTTTTTCACTTTATTTCGCTTTTTTTTCTCTTTTCACTTCTTACTCATCTCTTTTAGTATATCTTCTTTGTCGTAATATTGCGCGCGCATACCTCATTTTCAAGCCATTCCAAGCAACAACACACAAACACACATCTTCGTGTACGCTCCCATTGTTCAAGGTTCAATTCTACCCACTTTTTTCGCCGCTCATTGCACCTACGAGCCCACTCGCTACCTCGTTTCTGCTTTGGCGTTCGGTAGGGTTGCATGCAGGCTTGTGCATTTTCCCTTTCTACAAATAAGAAATGTGCAATATTTGCACGAACTGCTGTCGTTTTTTTTTCCACCTCTCACGTTGCTTGCATTTAATATAACCTGTTCACCAATCGGCCACCTCATCGCAAGACGCTGCCCGTTGACGCTTCTCTGCCAAAGAGACTACTCGCGCGCTCGTGTAGATTGACTTTTTGCCGTTTGCTTTTGGATTTTCGTGCTTTTATGAATGCTTCGCTTGGCGGTGTGTCAGTGAATTGAAGTGTTTTTTTTTTTGTCGTTTTGTTTAATGATGTTTTTATACCCTACTAGCTGTTTCCAAAAGGTATTTTGGTTTCGTCTAGCGGGCAGTTGTATGTAATAGGGTATAGTAGTCGAGATAGATGGAAATATATATTTATTGAATAAGTTTATTTAATTTAGTCGGCCGCGAAAGCCGAGTAGTTAGGGTTGCGTGGTAACTTTCGGATGGCCAGCATTCGAGTCTAGGTCGGCCCAAGCATCGAAAATTATTGGAAATTAACTTTTCTAATTCTCGTCGTCTGCCTACTAAAGCCTACACATCTAACCACCCCTTTTCCCCCCTCTGGTCGATGACTTAGACTAGTCTACCCTGCTCCTGAGCGGAAACAACAGCAATAAACTGGCTCAGCGGTTATAAAGCGTCAATTATACATATATTTAAAGCATAAAAAAATATAGGTTGTCTTTATAAACATGTGGTTAAATTCCATCCGAGAGGTCTAATTTTTTTACCAATTTTGCAACAATCCGTGCCGCATATTCGATTGCAAGGCTTCGATCGTCTCGGTGTTATCTACGTAATCAAACGACTTCTCATAACCCCACTAAAAATAATCCAGCAGTCCCGCGAGGAGAGATAATGCGCTCCTCGAGACTTTCCTTCAATAAATTGATTGTTTCCTTGGCTGTTGGTATGGCATGTAAGACCGTCTTGCTGGAACCAATGGTCGTCGCCATTGACTTGGAGGATGTCAGACACGAAAAAGTCAATAATCATGGCTCTGTAGTGTTCCCCATTGTCAACATTATGGCCGATCTCAATTTTGTAGAAAAATGGCCATAAATCGCGCCAACCAGTGACTTTTTGAAACTGCAACGGCGTCTCAACAATGACTTGTGGATTATCATCACTTTTTGGACCAATCCAAGTGCGCTTCATCGCTGAACAAAATTTTCTTGTGAAAATCGGCATCGGTAGCCCTCTCGTTTTGGACCTATTCACCGTTTCAAGTCAATTGCACGAGTTGGATTTTGTAAGCCGCCCGCAAACTAAGATTCTTCCGCAAAATCTTCCATAAAGTGGAGGGGCACAGCTCAAATTGTTCCGCGCGATGGCGTATGAACTCATTCGGGTCTTCTTCGATACACTGCTTCACAGCTGCAATAGCGTCTTCGGTGCGCACTGTACAACGTCTCTGAGGATGTGTATCATCCATCCACTAGAGTAAACGTGATGCGAAACCGATTGGTGGTTGTTTGAATTACTCACTCTGCTGGGCGAATATGTCTAATATGTTGTTCCGGAGTAAATCTGTTCATGAACAAAACTGAGTGTAATAGCTGTAGTCACCAACTCCGAAAAAAGTATTGCCTACCCTTTACATAAGTAGATCGGTTTGCAAACTTCTGGCGTACATTGATTTAACCGTGATGATGCTCAGTGATAGCACAGTGGGTCCGTTTGGAGGTCCAGCTTAACCTAACCTAGTGACTTTAACCTATTTCTGCGAATAAAAATAGCGTCATACGCTCCACTCCAAACGAACTCAGTGCTGCCTTACTAGACTTTTGTCTACTCTTTTCACGCCAACCTCCACGCCACGCTCCGCACTGAATTCATTGTTATGAGTGTACGAATGATTGTGGCTTTTTGTCTTTTGATCATCCCATGACATTCTGATTCGCTCTTTACATTGTTATGTATGTTTGTATGTATTTTCAACCTGCCTTTTTGACGCTTCACAACACAATAATATTTCATTATTTCGCAGTTGACATTATTAATTCGTTGAAGATGCAACAAAGCAAAACTGCGTAGTGAACCAATAACGAGAGACAAGCTAAACACAATAATAACACAACACGAACTTTGTTAAAAATATATTGATTTAATAATAATAAAAAAAAAAATCATAAGAAAACAAAATATATATTTTTTATTTATTGAAACTAAAAATTATACAGATTTTGTGCATCTAAAATAAAAAACAAAAAAAACAGAAGCCACAAAAATCTAAAAAAAAAAATAAAAATATTTGAAAGTTACACGAAATTAACAAAATCAAAGAAGACTGGTTTGCAGCTTTTTGGGGGCTAGCGACTCGCGCTGAGCGTGGATTTTGTTGATTGCTCTGCCAGTGGCAGGAATGTGCGGTGGTGCAAGAGACGGAAGTGAGTAGTCGTAGTGGTAGTAGCAGTAGTAGTAGTAGTTGTAGTAACGGTAGTAGCGCATAGTGCCTGCAATCAAAGCTAAGCTAAGCGGACCGAAGAATTTGAAAAAGAAAGCTCTAGACAAAGTGAAACGTTCGAGGTGATTTTGCGTAAATTTGTATGTACTTAAATACATTTATACATTTATACCTATGTGTAGATTTTCCCCCGTCTGTTTACCTCGTTTTTTGTAAAAAGCAATGCGCAACATAATTGTGAAATTCATTCATTCATCCATTCGTTCATACATACATACATATTTAGCCTCAATTGGCGTTTGATGGTTTGAAAAAAAAAATAATCATAATAATCGAAAAACCAATTGGTTAGTTTATACTAGACTACATAAGCACACGTGCATATTAGATATATGTATTAATATATTTGCACATACATACATATATGTAAATAAAAATAAAAATAAATAAAAAAAGTAGAAATTAAAAGTAAATAAAAATAAAAATAATTTAAAAGTAAATAAAAATAAAATGAAAATAAAAACGTAAATTAGGAAAATAAAGGGAATAAAATTAAAAAAAAAAAAGAAAATTAAAATTTAAAGCTCTAAATTAAAATTTAAAGCTCTAAAAATATTTGTATACATACATATACCTGTCTTGCTATAAAATATTCACCTGCAATTATTTTATTTTTTTAAATACAATATAAAAAAATTAATAAATAAAACATAAAAAAAGGAAATTAAAATAAATAAAAAACAAATTGAAAATAAATAATAAATAAAAATTGAAAATAAATAAAAAATAAAAATTGAAAATAAATAAAAAATAAAAAGTAAAAATAAATAAAAAATAGAAAGTAAAAATAAATAAGAAAATAGAAAGTAAAAATAAATAAGAAAATGGAAAATAAAAATAAAAAATTTAAAATAAGAAAATTAAAAGTTAAAGCTCTAAAAATATATGTATACATACTTATACAATACATACCTGCCTTGGTATAAAATATTCACCTGCAATTTTTTTCTTTTTTTTTTTAATATAAAAAAAATAATAAATAAATAAATAATAAAAAATAACAATTTAAAATAAAAATAAATAAAAAATAAAAGTAAAAATAAATAAGAAAATAGAAAATAAAAATAAATATAAAAAAAACAAGAAAATAAATAAAAAATAGAAAATGAAAATAAATAAAAATAGTAAATAAAAATACATAAGAAAATAGAAAATAAAAATAAAAAATAAAAAATAAAAATAAAAAATAAAAAATAAAAAATGAAAATAAATAAAAAATAAAAATAAAAAAATAAAATTAAATATGGAAATAAAAAATTTAAATTAACATATTGGACGTTTATTTTTATATTTCGCTCTTTGTGCTTTATATACATACAGCTCATATTTATACATATGTACATACATATATGTACCTGTCTTGCTGTAAAATATTCACCTGCAAATTTTTTTTTTTTTTTGTTTTTTAGTATACTAGAAAGTTTCAAAGGTCATTGCCTTGTTGGAAAACGTCTCGCAGTCTCGACACCAATACATAATAATATTGTTTATGTGCTTGCATGTTACTATGTGTGTGAGATAAATAATCACGTTCAGATTTAGTGAAAAATATATTTACATACGTACATAAATGCATATACATACCATATATATGTATATAAATAAATGGATATTCATTGTTTCCGGTAATGTTTACTTATTGCCTGTCTGATATATTCATATATGTACATATACATATGTACGTAAGCTTATAAATAAAGTAGCTCTCATTGACGTTAGTCACAGTTTTCCCAGGCATTTAATTTTACAACAAAGGTTGTTGTGATTTTTAAAATATTGCCTTTAGTATTGATTTCTATAAAAGATTTATCGACTCTTGAATTACTATACTATGCATCGCTATTAATAGGTCAACAGGTTAGCGTAACAGTTTTTAGGTTAGTTTCGGATGCTGAAAACATCTTTAAAACTGCTTCTATTCTAATTTCCATTCAGAATGTAATGTAATAGTAAGGGATTGTTTAGTGAACGTAGATTTAAACAGCCAATTAGCGGCTTCCGAGATTGCAGTGGTTCGTTGGTCTTATATTTAAGTTGAGTGGGAGAGATGGGAGTAGCGGATTCCGCATGAAATCCTGTCATTGAGTTTTCGAGCCGCCGGTAAAGTCTTGTCCGGAATTATTCTAATTTTCCCCAATCGCTCCTCCCAGGCATTTTTATGGAAAATAGGTTATCTGAACAGCACTTAAACAAAAAAACATAAATGTTTCGAATAAACATATCCAAAGCAAAAAAGCAGTTGTATTGAACAGTATTAATGTACGAGTATATTATTGAACTGTGCATTCATTTAAATCTAAGAAACAAATAATATTCCATAAAAAACTTCAAGGTCGTATTACAAGTATAATGGAACTTTCTTATCTGCAGCCAACCTACATACACTTGTTTTCATAACAATTTCAACAGCAGCAAAGTCATCGCTCTTACAATTGTTTTCCAGTTTAAGCATATCCATTTACAACAACTATATTTATTATTGGATATGTACTTATGTACATATATACATATTTTGACTAAAGTGACATTGAACCCTGCGAACTGACAGCGGACGCCCTAAGTTGTGTTTATACGAGTGATACGTGCTTACCACGGTCATAAGCCATAAGGTGCAAAGTCCTGGCAGTTTCCCACTTTCCGGTAAATGTTTCACAGCTGTTAGAGTCTGCAATTGAATTTTGTATGTGTGTACTCGTATTAACATTAACCTCACCTCGAGTGTAAACAATAAACCAACATCTCAGCGCATAGTCAACAGATGAAATCCATTCGAATAAACATTTTGATGCTGTTGACCCACAGCGCGCGAGTATGACTTTATAAGCAACAAGCAAGCAACAAACGATTTTTATTACATTGACCTTTGAACCTCACTTAGTTTTGTAGCAATTTTACGCAGTCGAAAAAGTTGTGTTGTACGCAGAGAGAGATGAGCCTTTAAGTGCGTATGAGAGAATTTATTATTAAAAAAAAAATGTTTATATGTGCATACATTATATTAGATTGTGTAGAAGATCTGCACTGTGACCTTAGGTCTGTTGTGCCCTCTGAGCTCATTACAATGCTTTGTACAACCACAGTGCCTTTAGGAATCCTATAAGACAAAGGGTGTCAACGGCTATTATGTAATTGGACTCGAGGCTGTAACTCCCCAAGTTATTTAGCCTTATTCTTGCAAACGCTAAGCACTCTTCCAACAGTTGTACCGATGTGTCCAGCTCCACATTATAAAAGAGGCATATGTATTTGAAGCTGAAGCCCAACTTGTGCATATGACATCGGAGTCGTGCGAGAATACCTGTAATGATTCTAAAATTATTTTTACTGAATGAGATTAACACATAATTGCTGAACTTTGTTAGATTTGCCCAGCTGGATTAGGTGCTGGATATATTCCCATATCATATGCGATTTGTTTTCGCACAATGTTATTATCTGAATTTCAGCTTGTCTGTCGCTAGGTATTACTATATGTTGGTTCTCGTCGGTAAATAGAGTTTAGCTCTGCTCCAATGTCTTCATGGGTCTTGGAGCCTTCTATATGCCAGGCCTGTGTGTGTGCTTTAATTATATTCTCCATATGTAATTGATTCCAGGATGCTTTCCCTTCCATAAGGGCATTGCTTTTCTTTTCAAAATTAATCTTTTTAAGCGTGTTACTTCTGTTGATATTTTCGACTACTTTTTGCAGCAATTGGTGCCGTATGTCAGCAATATTACGCCGAATATTCCCTTCTAAGGTGTTAATCGTCTCTGGCTTACTTGCGTAGGCAAGTGACTTTACATAACCTCACAGAAGATAGTCCAGTGGTGTAAAATCGCACGATCTTTGGGGCTTCGCCACATGCCCATGACGTGAGATAATGTGCTCACCAAAAGTTTCATTTAATAAATTGTTTATTTCGTTGGCTGTGTGGCATTTAGGCTCGTCCGGGATAAGCATCCTCCAACTCAGGCACGGAAATAAGTCGTTAATCATGATTATAGCGCTCCTCGTTGATTGCTACATTATGACCGGCTTTGTTTTTTAAGAAATATGAACCGCTCTTAATAGTCGTTTGGCTTCGATTGTTGTACGAGTTTGATTTTGTAAGTCCACAAAACAAGATTATTCCACAAAATCTTCCCTAAAGTAGATGGGCACAGCTCCATCTATTGCACGCTATGGTGGATGGACTCGTACTCTGCTCCGCAGCAGCAATAACGTCTTTGGTGCGCACTTTGAGCAAGCGTGTTGCTGAACCAATGCATGTT
Organism: Ceratitis rosa; assembly: GCA_037013455.1. Taxonomy (NCBI): domain Eukaryota; kingdom Metazoa; phylum Arthropoda; class Insecta; order Diptera; family Tephritidae; genus Ceratitis; species Ceratitis rosa. Next base: position 257,286 of record JAWMAG010000419.1, on the reverse strand, counting down.
GGCTCGAATTACAGACTCTGCCGGACGATTATGTCGACCGAATATTGTCAAAAACACCAACACCGGAAAAAGTTTAGCCTCAATGAAAACACCAGTATTAAGAAAACACACTTTACTAAAGCAAATAAACCCAAGAAAACATATTTTCTATGATATTTCCAATCTAGTGAAGATTCATATATTATATTTCTTAAATATTTAATAAAAATTGCTTGAAAATGCTATTTCATTTAATATTCAACATTTTCCTTTAACTTTCCACTACAGCAGTTTCTCAAGAAGGCTTCAAAATATTATTTATATTTTCTTCCTCTTCTACTTTTATTACAACGCTAGCTAGAGTAGGTAGCATCAGAGAGAAAAAAAGGTAATGAACCTTTCATTTTCATTTTCAATTTCATTCGTACTTATGTAGCTCTCCCGAATTTTTCGCCGGTGTGGACAATGACCTCTGTGCCATTTTAACTTGAGAGCAAATTCACTGTCGATGACAAGCCGGCAGGCAAACGGCGTCCACGTCTGGCATACTACAACAAATGTAAATGTATCTATGTATGTATGGGTGGCTGGGTGGCTGGAAAGGCCATGCGGCGTGCAGACATAAAAAAAGAAAAAACAAATTTAACCTATGGGGGAAGACAAGCGTCGTTATACACGTACATATGTATTTGTACAAAAATAGAGAAGGAAGCTCACTGATTGTAATATCTGTATTTAAAAATCATAATCACACCTAATTTTTTTTTAATTAATTTTTTTAATTTAAAATAATAATAATATTTTTTTTTTATTTATTTATTGAATTTTGAAAAGTTCTAAAATTTCTAATTAATCTACATATTTTTCGCACACTAAATCAAAAAATGTCACAACTCAAAAAATCTCAAATGTACAGTAGAGGCAAAAAGCAGTTGACACTGTTCAAGCCATACAAGCCAGCAAGATGATTGATGATTTAAGATCAAGCAAGATGATTGATGATTTAAGATCAAGTTGGAAGAACACTTAGCATAAGGTTCTGCAAACTCTCTTCTGTTGCAACCAAGCTTTGGGCCACCGTCAAATCCCTGTGCAAATTTCATTCGGTGGCTGTCGTCATTGGAACGTTAGCTACCATATTTTAGCTGGCTTTTCACACTATTGATTGAAGAACGAAACAGCAAAATACCCTTGGTTTGCTCCAACCGCCAAACAGCATCTCTCTAGAGGCCCCCTTGCAGGTTAAGGGCTCAAGAATTTACCAGTGGTAAGCCATGGCTGTCGTAAGAGGCGACTAAAATTTAATTTTTCCCACGACAGTCGCGTCTTTATAGCGGAACGACTCGGATTTCTATTCAACCCAGGACTGTTACTCCCGCAATATTGCCCGAAAACCAATTCGAGGTATTATTTTGCGGCTACAACAACAACAACAAGAGGAAATGTTCAAGGACTCATCGTGAAACCGAAATCCGTACCATACATCGAACTCGATGCATACCGAGACAACTAGGTTCCGCGGTAACTGGAAATAGGTTAGTGTGGCCTCAGCCACTTAAACCGAGTAAACCAGCCACTAAATGAGAAGCATATCGGTCCAAATTTCAATCTCACAATTCGAAACTCTGAAAAATTACACAAATTTTCCGCAATGTGATGTACTATACTTTATATACCGATTTTGACGTCGATGACTATCGAGACGCAGATGAGAAAGTTAGAAGCATTTCAGAACACCGCCGTCTTGATGCCACTTGCACAGTGAGATACCTATGATATGAGTTAAGAAGCATAATGCTGTCGTCGACAAGAACGCTGTTCAAAACGGCGTACCGGCAGTCCGTCAACACCTTTGTAAACTCCTTTCCAGTACCATGGCGATCTCGGAATTCAAGCTCCATTACCTATTGCATACGAAGAGGTTGAGTACGATTTGTGACAGTGGTTCAGAGCTTAATTGCCGCAGACCATAGGTAGCAGGACCTTAAGCGTTGCTCCCATACATTACATAGAGGATTTCACTTTGAAGTGCAACAGGTATACTCGTACATGAACTAGTATGAAGCTGATGCATAATCGTACAGTTGACTATCGTCATGTTTAAAACGTACCTTTCTCTAGCATGATGTAGGTAGTGCGAAGTAAACTAGTTACGGTAGTTAGTAGTTACAATTAGTATTTTTTCCTACAGGGTTATTACAAATAGCATCTTCATTCAACTATCTAATGGATGAATATTTGCTTGTGTTGTTGATAAGAAAAATGTAAAATAAAAAAAATAAATATGTTGGAATGCAAGCAAGTAATCATTATGATTATCAGACTAAGAATGTACATATGTAGATATGTATGTGTGTATATTATACGCGTGCTTACTCCCACTACAACTTTATGGAAAATCCTGTAATGATAAGTTTTGTGCTATTTTTGTTTTGTTTGATTTTTTCTCCTTACGATTTTGTTGTTGGAAATCACAAACAAGCTTCTACTTGAAGAAAGTCGAGCTCAACAATACAACGGATGTCAATGATTTGTTTGCTCCCTACTACCTACATATGTTCATATTTATTTACTTAGTCATATGCCTATCTATATATGTGTGTTTGTATGTTTACGAAGCCCTGCTGTTATTGGTGATTTGGATCCAAAATGTTTTTTTATATTTTTTTTTGGCATTCCTTCATGCATAAATAGATTCGTTATCAACACTTGTTTGTTGCTTTTGTTTTGCTCTTATTTGCTTTGCATTGTTTGGCTATTTTTATGCCGGCGCGTTAAATGCAAATTCAGCATGACTAAACTTACTGATATCTATAGATATACAATACATATACATATGTGCTTGAGTGTATATATTTTTCGAAGTGGAGCTCTCTTGTACTTCCATTAATTGGAATTCTTAATCGCTCGTCAGACAATGCTTACAATGCTTAATCGTAGTTATTATGATCTTCTGGTGTTACTGGCCTAATCTCGTTGGTGTTATAGCATGTTTCTACAAAACTACAGGATGTGGGTGTACTATAAGTTTCTAATTGCACCCACTTTAGATGTGAAAGATCATATAAATTTCCACACTCTACAAGGCGGGTTTTCCAGTTCCTTCTCTACCTGATATTTCTAACTGTGAGGAGGTCTTTCTTTTTCTCTGCTTCCAGCGGCGGGTATTGCATCGACAACTTTCAAAGCTGGAGTATTCTTATCCATCCGGATCATACGACCTAGCCAGCAAATCGCTGCCTCTTGAATCGGTTAACTAGGTCCATATCATCAAATTTTGTACGTCTCATCGTTCCATCGGCTGCGGTATTCGTCGTTCCCAACTCACAGAGGTCCAGAAATCTTAGACAAAACCTTTCTCTCGAAAATTGTTAATACCGACTAATCAGTTGTTGTCATCCTCCATGTCTTCGTACCAAACACACAGGACGCTAACAATGTTTTCTAATTGTAGTCGCCCCTCGGCTGGGAATGTCCACCCCTCCGAGTTTATTTCGGACATGAAATAAAGGCTCCTCGTAAAAAAACCATCACCCGTTCGGAGGCGGCTTGGTATAAACTGTAAGTCTCTGCATTTTGTTGGAAAAAAATCAAGACGCAAAACCACAAATTGGAGGAGTGGCTCGAACGAAAATGACTTCAGCGGCTACAATGCGCTGACTTTGGTCTTTGTTCGTGGAGAGAGGACTTTGTTTTTTATTTGTCTACTCAGTCAAAAGTGGCACCTCTTGGCTAGGCTGGCTTTGATGTTGGTGTTGATACTGGTTTCTAGATGGATAAAATTGTCCACAACTTCAAGCTTATGAAGTGGGAGTCGAATGGCGAAAGGGATGACTGTTTGTTTGATGAAATGAGATATTTCGTCTCGCCCCCGTTCACTACCAGAACTTACTGGGTGGTATTTTGGTACTCTTTTTTTTTAGCAAAATTAACCTTAAATTCGTCCGCGTAGTCGAGTGGTGCTGCCAAGTGTAAAGTACTGGGTTCGAATACCCTGACCAGGCCAATATCCATAAATTGGAGAGTAAGCTCCGTCGAAAATCGCGGTGTTTGGAAGAGTCGTCTACAATTATTAAAATATACTGGTAGCCTTGTGAAGTCCTAATCAAAGATCTTACCAAATTTACATAACTAATTTATCATGGCTCGACTGTCTTGATTCCACAGGCTGTGAATTGTCAGGCTTACCTGTTGACACGTCTTTCGTGCCATAATATATTTTTATTATGTCCAACATCATTCTTGGGCAATAGAACTTTAGCAAAATCTATCTTCACGCCCCACTACATTTTTCCAATTTGGTGAATTATCATAAACCGAAACGCCATCATCATGAATACAACAAAGGCTTTTTGCTACTAACCAAACCGGGAATGCTCACGCCTCCACAAATACAACAGTACCTCGAATGTTCCCTTGCATTTTTGGAACTCTGTAACGAAACTTGGGCTCATCATTATTGACCTGAATCGAAACAAGGCGTCATGCAGGCGCATAAAAAGGGCAGGAAGTTTAAAAGAAAAAGAGAAAAGACGAAGCTACTTAGGCTTCGATATTTTGAATCACACAGCCCAGACCTGGCCACGAGTGATTGTAGTGATGTTCCGAAAATGCAAAAAGAGTATAACACCGATGACGAAGTCATGCAGGCAGTTTCGGTGTATCTTGAAGATAAAGGGGAAACATTTTTTATGATGGTATAAATAAATTAATTTTGAAAGATCTGGAAAATGTATCCGTCTTGCCGGTGAATATATTGAAAAAGAAAAAAAAAATGTAAGTGACGATGACACAGTCGATGGGGATGACTATACATACATACAGATGTATGTACGTGTATACTTTTAAATTTTCAATGCCGTCCAACAGCTGTTTAAGCTGCTGGTTATTGCACTTTATTTAACAGCAGCGAAATGCCATAGAAAATAATCTAAAAATTCTAAATTTATAAAATTTCGACTTGTATGTATGTGCATGTGCAAATATAATACGTGTATATGTGTATATAAAATATATGCATTGCTAATTAATAAACATATTTGCATGCACATTAGGGTGGGTCGAATTCTCATAACTTTTAAACCGCGTGGAGGATTTCTTAAAATATCAGCTGAGCGACGATTTTTTTGAAGTGTATAATTCATATATTAAAAGGTATTGAAAAGTAAACAATCACCCTAACACTTATAAATATAATCTAATATTTAAAACTCTCGTGTAACAGCGTTAGACACGATACTCCTTTTAAACGATTTTAATGAAATTTTTTTTTTGCATATTCATATTCAGTAGATCTGAGAATAACATAAAATCTAATTTCCACACCGGGAAGTGGAACTGGTACTGATCTATTCGAAAAATTTTAATTTATAGGTAGGTAGGTTACCTTTATGGCTCACCCTAATGTACATACATATTTATATTTTTTCTAAGAGCAAATTCATATGCAAATTTTTATCTTTGTTGCGAAAATTCATATTAAACAAATGAGTAATGTTACATACATACCATACATACATATTGTACATACATAAAGGGTTATCCCTTATTCGGTTTCCATTGTGATACCATTGAGGATCCCAAATACCCTAACCTGCTAATCGAACCAGTGCGTGGAGTTTGCAAAACTGAGCAGTTGCCGTATCTTAGCCACCGCTATCTCGCTCAGGTCTCCAAAGGTTGCCGCCCCTAAAGACTTCAGCCCACTCCCCTCAAGTGCGCGGCATTCGCAAAGAAAGTGCCTTACAATTTCCGGTGCTTCTTCCTGTCTGCAACTTCTGCAGATTGCACGCCCAATCTCTCAGGGTGCCTGCCCAATAAAATATGTCCTGTAAGAAGACCTATAACTGTAGATATATCTATCCTTCCTTTTCAGCCCGATAAGGTCTCGTGACTTTCTACTGTTCCATTCTGACCATATTGTGCTGGCCACATTACATGTGTTAAGACTTCTCCATCTTAAGTTGGCGTCTCTTATATTGAGCTTACAAGTGGAGAGCGGCATGACCAAACCCTTGCATGATGGCGAAAGTGGAAGGGAAGTGCCTTCCGTACAAGCCAGGTTCCGAGAGAACTGCTTAGCCATCACGTTAAGTGATTTGCGGCAGTTCTCCACGGTTTTTGATTTTACTGTTACAGACGCCAGGGCTTGTAATGCGGCCTGGCTATCCGAGAAGATATGGATACGATACAGTTAACAGCCTCATGTATGGCCCCTGAAAAACACTACAGTGATCCGGTAGGCCAAAGGTTTTACAGATGCACGGGTCTTACAATATCTGTAACCGATCCAATCTCTTCAAATTTCTTTAAAATTTTACCAAATGCTTGAGTTATTGGGACAATTATATGCACTATAATCTCCTCTTAAAAGCAATATTTGAATCACCATTTTTGCTGTAGGCTTTAACCATTTTAACGCATCGGGACCAAAGAGAAATAAATGTCTGAATTTTAATTAAAAGAAAAAATGTTTGGTTTGACAAATAAAGTTTAACAGATGTCAGAATACAGTGCTGTACTTTTGAAACCACGAAATGTATTACCCTATGTATATGCGCTCCACACTTTTAAGCGTTCACTTGCTCACTGACGGAGCTTGTTGCTGTCGATTAACTCTGCTGCTTACTTTACAGCATTATAATATAATATTTCTACTTTTTTTTTGTATTTATTATTCACATATTTCCTTTTATCATTTTTTCTATTCAGACTGATTAACATTTATATGCTTTTATTTTTTTTCTTTCTTTTTTTAAACAAAACGACTATTTTTCCTCTCATATTTTAATTGATTGTCTTGAGCATTTTACGCTCTTTCTTATGCTCCCCAATACTCATTTGCACTCTGTGTTGGCTTTTGTGTCTGATTTGCTTTGGCTAGCTTTGCCTTGCCTTGTTGTCTCTCAATATTGAATTTGCTCAATTGACTTGAATTGGGGTTACGTTGTCTGGGCTCCAGTTCAGTCCCCAACACTGCGTAGTACGAGCGCACGCTCAAGCGAAATTTCTTTGTTTCATTCAGTCGATTCTTCAGTGCGTATATTGTTTTATTGTGTTTTGGTGCGCGCTTGAGCGGCTGTGTAAATTTTTGTGAAAAAAAATTATTATTTTAAAATATTCGAAAAAACCAAAAACAAAAACAAAAACTAAATCACTCAACTATATACAAACATACATACATATACACATTCTACTGCTGGACCAAGATTTATTTCATTGCTCTTACGTTTAGAAAGCAATAAAAATAAAATAGCGAAAAAATGAAAGTGTTTGACAAAAGGTAAATGGCCGTTTTAGTGTTATATAGTATATTTTTATGTACATACATGTGTACATGTTTTTGTGTACCATATATGCATCAGTATATAATTTCTTATTTATAAACTAAAAATGCTGACTATGCAATTTTAGTATAAAAACTAAAGATTTTTATATAAATTACGAGTCTTGTTGTTGTTGTGGGTGCTGTTGTAGCCAATTTTGCCGTACTGGCCTCCAAACGAATATTTTCTTTGTTTGAAGTTGTTGCCTTTGTTTTAATTTTTTTCACTTTCAGTTGTTGTTGTTGTTGTGATGTTTAATTCCAATTTCAGTTGTTGTTGCTGTTGTTATTGTGTTTTTGCATTTGGTGATTGTACATACACGTACTTGTGAGTGCTGATATGAGGTAATACTTCTAGGAATAACCCAAAGCGAAATAAAAACAAAGGCGGGCATATGCATTAATCCAAAAATCGTTTTTTAATATATTTGCTTGACAATTTGCCTACATACATACATACATTCATACAACAGCACTAATATTTATATAAATATTTGAAGTCTTCTTAGTTATAAAATTCTGGTATGCAATATTATATATAATTGGCACTTTGTAACCGCTGAAGCAATTTTCGGCCGAGCTCCTCCTCCAATTGGTGGTTTTGCGTCTTGATTTTTTCCAACAAAATGGAAGGACCTACAGTTTATACTAGGCCGCCTCCGAACGGCTGATGGTTGTTTTTACGAGGAGCCTTTATTTCATGTCCAAAATACACTCGGAGGGGTGAACATTCCCTACCGAGGGGCGACCGCAATTAGAAAATTTAACTTAAATTTTTATTTAAATTAATTTTCCATAATTTTTGGATGTTGGTGGCGCCGGGATTTGAACCCGAGCCTTCTGAATGTCAGTACGCAATGCTAACCGCTCGGCTACCGCGGTCACGGAATCCTGATTCGTTTGTTTCGAAAAAAAGGGAATGTTTAGGAAAGATTCTAAATGCGATTGATTAACCCTTGATATCTCTTATTTGTTTAGAAATTTTAAACTTTTCAATCACAAAAAGCGAGTTGCCATGAGTTTCCCAGCTGACTGTCATTTTTTTATACCATGCTTGGGTACTTGTTTTGTTCGACTCAGGCTCGTAATGATGAACCCAAGTTCCGACTCACCAATACACCATCCTTCTCTTCATTACAGAGTTCCAAAAGAAGCATGTGAACATTCTGGACACCCATCTTTTGCTGACCTTAGTCATGCCAAGATGATGTTTCTGCTTTAGCCGAGCATCGTCGAGTAGAATTTTTTCAAATTTCTGCCCGTCCTCGGATCGTTTTCAAGGAATTCCCTTCCTTGTTTAGATAAACTGTTCCCCTTGTACATCATGAGAGTGAAACCTTGTATTCATACTAATTATGAGTCACTGAACATGTTACGATCCTAATGAACTCAGTTACCCCTCTAAAATCCTGAATGAAGACATCTTCAACTTACTTATGGGATCATCAGACAGCAATACCCACATTCGATCACAAGAAACTCTTAAAATCTTTAGCAGATTACTCAAAAGAACAAACTATACCTCTTTTGGGTTCCTGGTCACAGGGACAAAACCAACTAGACCTGGCGTAAGACGAGGACAACTTGGCTGAAATGAGTTCGGTTAAGGTCGAATAGTTTGTATTTTTCGAAAAATCAAAGGTAATTTGGATCCGTGATGGGGAATTGCTTTATATGACAGCTTGTAGAAGTTACTTCCTGAATAGTGAGGATTTGGGTATTATCTGTTATGCGATCACCTTGCTCGGCGGTAGTTTGGAGTCGCTTTTATGAATAGCTTATGGCTGAGGTTATACTAAATTTCGAAGCCGATTTTTACAATTCGGCAGAGCTACCACCTATTTTGAATTTTAAATTTGAATGGAGTGATAAAATAAATGAAATACTACAATATGGGTATCAAACTGAAGAGCTTAAAGAAATGCTTAATAAGAAAATATGTTTAGAAGCGTTGCCACCTGTTAAAAATTTTCACCACAAAAGAATAATTAAATTGCATTAAATATTACACGAAAAAGTACTGTTCATATGGTTGTCGATATAAAAAGATTTTCAAAGCTAAATAGTGTCGAATTTTTTTCGGAGAGTTGCCACTTTTTTGTGAAAATTTTGGTTAAATAAAAAAATATTATACTGAGTGAATCAAATTCAAAGGAATTATGAAGGCTTGTAGTGGAAAGAACATTTTTGGAGGATACCACTTTTATTAAATTTTTAATACAATTAAATTGTTAAGATAATAAATGACACAATATGGGTAGCAAGCTGATATTTTTAAAAAAATTTTGCTTATTGGGAAAATATTTAAATGTTTTAACTTAAACTTTTTAATAACAGAAATCAAAATGGAGATATTTAAAAAAAATTTTGAACAGACTTGCAACCTAGAATATGTTTAAAAAGTATAATTTGCGACCAGGTGGAAAGACTGTGATTTCAAATTTAAAGATAACAAAAATTAAAAAATTACACTATTTGGAGCGTAAGAAATTTGTTGAGGACCCTTTTGGAGATTTCCGTATCATTCGGTATTGCCTTAGGCTAGGTTAGGTTGAACTGGCTTACCCATCGGGTCTCAACTATGTAGATGACGTTACGTTCATAGTACTTGGCAGTGGCTTGGATTATTAAAAATAAATTTTAGTCAAATATTCCAAAAAAACAAAATAAATAACTAAAACTAAATAAAATTTTTGAAACACGTATTTGAGTTCTTAATATAAAAAATTTCTAGGATTTCTCTTTTTTGTTTTTAAATTTTGTATATATATTTTTTTTTTTTTTTTTTTTTTTTTTTTTTTTTTTTTTTTTTTTTTTTTTTTTGTAGCGAAACACATCAGCTTCGTTAATTATTAGATTTCAAATCACCGGCAATTAGAATTAAAAATAATTTTTCGTGTAGGTCTTCGGTCGAACCAGCCGAACCCTTGCCATCCGAATGTTAGTATGTTAGTACGCAATGCTAACCGCTCGGCTATTACGGCCGACAATGTACATACATATATACTAACTTTAAATAATTGTTTTCTAATATGAAGGCGCACAACTCGAAAGATTTAACTTGCCTTTTGAAAATTGCGGCTCATAACTAACAGTAAATTGTATTAATTTTAGGAAAAATATTGTTTTGAGTTCTATTTAAAAAATACAATGTAATACCATTTTCTTTTGTTCATAGCCTATTCATATGTAAATATGTCTGTATGTATATGGTTGCCTTTTCAGGCTTAGGATATTCACGCAGTTGACAATATTCTTTTAAACCGCATATTTTTTCTGCGAAATCCATTTTAATCCTGGGATTTATTCTTTTCTGTTGGAGCACAGGTCGGTCGTGTGAATAGCTGCCGGTGTTCGCAACTGAAAGCAGCACTTACGCGATACCATTGTTCACTATTGGGAATCATTGCAAGAGCAAACTGGGCGTTACCGTCTAAATGTTCTTTTCCTTCCGCGTAATTGTTACGGTGCACACGTGCATTCACTTAATTTAATCAGTGTTGAAATTGAAACCAGTATCCTTTTGGGTACCTCTCGATTATTATTTTTTTTTTTTTTTTTGATGCCTAACTGACCACTGCACGTACGGAAATAATACATCTTCAAGGTCTACTTCGTATTTATGTTCGTACTTTTCTTTCGATTTTTGTTTGTTTTAAAGTATTGTGCACATTTTCCAAATAAATACTTTTCATAAAAGCATATTGCATTTTGTGCATATAGGTACATATATGTATGTTTGTTTGTTTGTGGTTTTAGTGTTCTTAGAACGCTATATGTATTCATTTAAAGTGTTGACAGCAAGCAAATATTCATCTTTTTCATTCTTATTGGCAATAATACGGACAAATTTATTTGTCTTATATAGCATAAGAGAACGGTAAAAATATTTTGCAATTGTCGCTTCAATGCTATTGCTGTTACCTGTTGCTCGCGCGTTAATTATTAGGGTGACCCGTTGTGTACGAGAAATAAAATAAATAATATATAATATAATAATAATAAAATATACTGCGACCGCAATAGCCGGGTGGTTAGCATTGCGTACTGTCATTCGAAAGGCCTGGGTTCAAGTCCTGGTCCGACCAACATCAAAAAATGATAGAAAATTAATTTAAATAAAATTAAGTTAAATTTTCTAACTGCGATCGCCCCATTTTTAAATTAATCTTTCCATCGATCATTTTCACCCCAACCAAAAGATGTTTTCTTTTTTTTTTCACAATGAGTTTATTGCAATTGCAATTAAAACCTCCGACTGAATATCTGCCATGAAAATACTTTTAATATATTTATATTTGTTTTTTTTTTTTATTAAAAGCCGTCAACCAATTTATGACATCGTGTTTCGTACAGTTTTTTTAATAAATAAAATCCAGTAGACAATTCTAATTAACAAATAAGGAAGATTAGGTTAGGGAGGGTGGATCCGAACATAAGTTCGGCTGATATTTATATTAAATTTCTGACTTCCATAGAAGGTCTAGAGTCCGATTATATAGAATTTCGGCTTGTTTTTTACACTTTTTAACTATTTGGTAGTTAGATCGGTCAAAAAATAGAAGGTAAGTTATAAGGAAGACAGGTCTTTTTCAGAACCTATCTGGATATTGAGTTAAGCGAGGAGTGGAAAGTGAAAATTTGAGTTAAAGGCGTAGTTGCGCTCATTTCAACAAATTTTATAGAATTCTAACCGCTGTCCAGTCGTTTCTGACATATACTTTTTGATCCAAAAGTGGTTGTTGACAAGCCCACAGGTCATTTTATTTCCACACCCTTCATATATTACCCATTTATTACTATCTTTCCTAATTAAAATGGCTTTAATTACACTTTTAGTTACCGAGATATTGGGATATTCGTAATTTTCAAAATTACCGTTATGTAGGAGATTTTAATGAACTTCGTAAGATTTCAACCATTTGCTTTGAGAATTTTCCAAGTGCCTTATCACACAAAATTACAGCCAAACATAACTAAAAAATTTTATTTGGCTGTGTAAGGCAACTCTTCTGCAAATTATGGCGCACCCTAATAGTATGTAGTATGTATACCTACATGATTACTCTTAACACCGCAAACTCAACAAGAGAATATTTATTTTAATCTTCAAATAATACTGAATATTAGTAAAGAAATAACCATTCTTGCTACCATATATTGTATACGTACATATGTACATACATATATTGCATGTGCTAAGTGTCCACCCTCAAATTTTAGTTGAACCTGTGGATATGCTTTATTTCTGACAACAAAAGTTGAAATTATTTTCCTATTTATACATAATTATATACTTATATTTAACTGAGACTCGCCATCAACGCATTCAATATACCTAGTGGGTATCTATTAATATACATATGTACATTGTATTGAATTTACCGTTAATTTTTTCTTCATATGCGACTTTTCGTTCGTTGTTGTCTATTGGCTTTAGGCTTAATCACATGCACACATACTAAACAAGTTTACCTTCATAAAGAGATTTATTGGCTTCACTACATATTATTTTTAGCAGAGACATACCATACATACAATATGATAAAATGATAACTATAAGCTGAATGTAAAAAAGTCTCATCTGCCAAACTTTCAGATTTATAGAATTTTTTTATTCTTCTTAAGTTAAAAACATATTTTTTAGGGATTTTTTACCCAAAAAAAAAAATCTGAACAAATCGGCTATATGGGAGATAGATGTTTGTGTCTTCCGATTTCAATAATTTTTACTACTAGTGTGAAATTAATCATATATGTATATGCAAAATACCGAATTTGATGCTTTTGGATACTTTTTTAACAGATATGTGACCCATAACCTCATATCTGAACAAATCGGTTGTATGGGCGCTACATTTTGTAGTGCTCCGATCTAGACGGTTCCGATAAATGATCGTTTAAATGTAAAAATACATCTGCTTTACCAGGTTGAGTTAAAATATTTTCTAAACTGAGGCATTAAACCAATCCGTATACAATTTGGTGAGGCTCTCTCTTCTTCTTCGGGTACTTAGGTATGTATATATTGTACTATACATACGTCGGACCTAAGATAATTTTTCTGAAAGGTAAAAAAAATGTAATAAATAAATATAGTAAAATAAAAATAATAATAAAAAATATATGTATATGTGTTTACCATATGTATGGACAAAAAATGTATTTGTTATATGATATTTTCTTTTTATATGATGTATAGACATACCAATAAACAATAACGTTAAAACATTTTATTTGCATGTTAATTATATATTGTAGAAATTTCCATTTCCATTTCCATTTGCATTGGCGAAAGTGCAAAATATGCGTAGAAATAGTATATAATGAATGAGAGATACATAACATTTACATAATTACATACATACATATGTACATACATAGTATGTACTCGAGCATACATATGACAACTAAAACTAGTATGAAAAACCACGAGCGACCTTGACGATGACGATGGTGACTACCGACAGTCATACATACTATATACTCGTATGTACATATAACAACGACGACCGTAACAACAACAACTATTACGACGACGACAAAACATATCGATAGTCACTGCCACTAATTACTATCTGTGTAATATTATATGTACGAGTATACTCATACATATCTATATACATATTTGTATTCGTTGATTATCTATAATAATTGTAGTACTTGCATTGAAAAATATGTACATAGACATATGCACAAGATATAGGTATATCGACAGAGTTTTGCATAAATTTTATATTTATAATGATTTATTATAATTTTATATTTATAATCATTTATAATATTAATTTTATATTTATAATCAACGCAAATTTTCTAAGTTATAAAGGATCATTTATTTAAAAAATGCCATTTTTCTTTGAATATCAAAATATCACCTTTTAATGGAAAACCCTATACTTTTTGGTTTGAAAACTTGAAAATTTGGTATCTTTAAAACATTAATAGTGTTTTTCCTTAAGATTTTTTTTTTTTTTTTTATAATCTAATTATCAAGTCTCGCCGAAGTTGGCTTGATGACGTCAACGATTGTCCTAACCGTCTATTCCAAAAACCTTGAGAGTTTTCAATTTTTTTGCCTGAATATCTGGTACACTTTACATAGCAATAATTTATAATATAATATAGTAGGGACTTTTAGAATTTATGCTTTGCGATGCAAGTTGAAATGTAAAAAACAAAATTCCAATTTGAATTACATTGGCAATACCACCACTTGAGCCAAAAGGCAACCTATGCAAACAAAAATTGCACGAAAAGTAAAGAAAATTCAAATAATGATCATCTTGTTTAATATTTAAGTCGTTAAGCGAAGGAAACTGTGCGAGTACCTAAAAGGTAAAGGAAATATGTTTGATACTTGCACAAGAAAGTGTTTCCCCAACCATTTAGTAAATACAGCTTGATTAGTTTACAATTGAAATTGATTGCCTGTTAGTAAAAACAAAGATATACGCAATTTCTGATCCTCTGAAACGAAAATAAAGTAGGAAGTTTACCTCTTATTGTAGAGAATATCCTTTTTGGGTCTCAAATTTCTCTCATTTGTTTTTAGTTTTGCTTGATGATTGAGTGTAATTGGTGATACTTTCATCTGTTTTATCATAATGAAGCATTAACGAAAGCAATGATTAGAAGAATATTTCCAGTCTACTATTCTTAGAACAAAATTAATATCAGTTTAACTCCTGCCGTCAAGGTGCCGCAAAAAGATTTTTACCTAAACGATGTGATGTGGTGGTTCAAAATTTAGATCACTTATTGAATTCCTTTTAGACCTGCGCTGTTGTTGAAAAAAAACATTCATTTTTATTAAATTCCACCAGATAGTTAGGTAGGTTCAACGCTTTGAACTTTAAACGCGTGCTTCTCGAAACTGGGTTTTCAAAGTTGGTTGTCAAACGATCGTGAAAACTACTAAACCGATCTTGATGAAATTTTATACAAATCTACGAGATACAATTCAAGAGGAATTGAACAAAGGGTAGTCCCAATAGCGAGTATTTAACTTAAAAAAATTTTACTAATTCTCTTTCAAATAAGTATTTTTTAGACAGTAAAAAGTTTGATTAAACTATTTTATTTTTAAAATAAAAAATTTGTTTGAAAATAGACTTTTTACTCTCTGAGTGAAACCTTAATAAATTTTAAACGACTAGCATTAGTCAACAGAACTCAATCCAAGTTTGGTCCAACCAAAAATGGCTGATAGGTCCATAAACCTACCTCCCATGTAATAGACAAACTACTTTTAACCGCTTTGTGGAGTTAACCACAATAACCAATACGACTTTTGGCTAAATACTTTAATAAACTAATAAAGGATCATGTTAACATAATTTCAGATTTTTAAAAAATTTAAACATTCTCTAGGACTTAATGCAATGAGTACCTTGTAAGGTTACATCTGAACTTTGCCTTGCTTACTTATTTTCATATAATTTTACTACAACTTCACTAATAGGATTTTTTTTTTTTTTCAAAATAAGCAATTCTTTTGTGTGTTTTTGGATAAAACATGTTTAAAAAAATTTTTTTTTGTTCTAATATTGGTTTTTTAAATTTTTTAGTATTGTTTTTTTTTTTTTTATTTTTTTTAATTTTTTAGTAAGGTTTTTTTTTTATTATTATTTTGTTCTAATATTGTTTTTTTTTATATATTTTTTTTAGTATTTTGTTTTAAAATTGTTTTGTTTTTTATATTTTTTTAGTATAGTTTTTTTTATATATTTTTTTTAATATAGGTTTTTTATATTTTTGTTTTAATACCATATAGTTTTTTTATATTTTTGTTTTAATACCATATAGTTTTTTATATTTTTTTTTTAATATAGTTTTTTATATTTTTTTTAGTATAGTTTTTTTTTTATATTTTTTTAGTATAGTTTTTTTAGTATTGTTTTTTTATATTTTTTCATATAGTTTTTTTTTTAATTTCTTCTTTTATATAAATTAAAAAAATAAGTCTATTATATCTTTTTAACATTTTTGAATTTGAAACTACTTTTTCTTGAGCATAAATTGCTTGACTCATTAGTAATTTGATCGGAAAATTGCAAATTCCGAAATTTCGCTTCATTCTTACACCAACCTAATGTGCAGAAAAAAAAACGAAAAAGGAAAATTAATAACAACAACAACAACTGACCAGTGAAAACATAAGCTGCATTAAAATTAGTTTGTCGCGCCGTTTTTCAGATTTTTCCACCTTGACCGTCTATCTGCCGTTTATGTGTATGTATTATGTATGCACTCTCATGTGGTTCTTTTTTCTCTTGTATGTCCTTTGTCTTGTATCATAGGTATGTATGTATGTACTTATGCTTTCACAACTCTTATTTTCCCATATTTCTCTTAATTCTCAAGCTTTTCTTTTTTTTTTAAAATAATATTTTTCGCTATATACTATCGTACACCCATACAAACATTTCGTTTCTTAAGCAGTTTTTCTTTTTTCAGTCGTTTAATCTCTCCTACTTGCATTTGCGTTTTTGTAGTTCAACCTCTATACCATACATATGTTTAATATAAGTACATATGTACATTTGTTATTGTGCCGGTCGTTAACGGCGCTGCTTGCTGCGCAGCTAACATTTGGCGGTGATTTCTGGCTCGTGCCGAATGCAATATCCCCTTCTCCTTTTGCCCTTGCGTTTCGTGCGCCGGATATATCGTAGCGATGGCATTACAGCGTTTAAAAGGATATCGCAGCAAGGAAGAATACACAAACAAAGGCACGAGTCAATTTCGTTAACATAATCGTATGTCTTCGTGCAGAGTTATGTGATAACGCGAGTGCATAATATATGTATGTCACTTACTTCCCTTTAACTTGTTTGCCAATGCCAATGCAGAAAACATGCATGCGAAATTACGAAGATGCAGAGAAAAGCCGAAGATGCATGGGTATGCGCCTACTCACAAGCACACAGATGCACTACACACACACACACTCGAGTGTTTGGTTTTGGCCATAGTAGGCACTTTCCGTGCAAGGAAAAATACTAGTTTTTAACTAGAACTAGAACTGGTTTATAATTTTGCTCTAAATAGTTCATCTTCCTTCTATTTTCCATGTAAGCAACTGGTATTTCTAATACGACGGTGTCAATTGTCCAACTATGCTTCAGCTTCATACTAGTTGTATACCAGTTCATTTAGGGATGTTGAATTTCTACTTAATCAAAAAGAGAAAATGCGAAACTTCTTCTATATAAAAAATAAAAAATAAAAAAATTAATTTGCCGCCAAAGCGAAACGCGAATCGTGAACCTAAAGCGCTACAGCGGTAGCCTCTAACCACTCGACTATCGTGACGATGAAATCATGTTGTTGTTGTAGCCGTAAAAAAGTTCCTAAAAGTCTTAGTTTTTGGGGAATGTTGCGTTAGTGACAGTCCTTGGCCGGATAAAAATTCGCGTCGTTCCGGTATAAAGACCCAACTGTTGCGGGAACTTTTGGATTTTAGTCGGCTCTTACTACAGGCATGCCTTAAAGCGGGAAAATTCTTGAACCCTATCCCGCATGGAATGGAACTCAGCCGTGGCAGTTATTATTATTACCGTTACTGGTGGGCTGCTATGCAGACAACCAACTGGTATGATTTCATTTTCAAAATACTAGTATTTAACTAGAGTTTTCGCATACTAGTCTACCTGCTCCCTACAGGGTCATTACTCGTCGACAGCTAGAACATTTGGCGAGTAGGTGCATCGGGCCTACATAAATATGTATGTACATACATATGTATGTAACTATGTTAGAGTGTCAGGGCGAGAGAGCGCGCGCACGAAAAGCATGCATGCATTTCCTTACACGTGTGGGAGTGAGTACGAGCAACGTTGGCGCAGTTTACAGGCAGTGCATTTGTTGATATTATATGTAGTTTGTGGCATGTGGCGCTGGCGCTGGCGCTGGCGTTACCGCTGCAACAATAAAAATATATATACAT
Organism: Ceratitis rosa; assembly: GCA_037013455.1. NCBI lineage: Eukaryota > Metazoa > Arthropoda > Insecta > Diptera > Tephritidae > Ceratitis > Ceratitis rosa. The sequence continues at coordinate 239,032 of JAWMAG010000419.1, read as the reverse complement.
ATAACTATTTCCTACTCTGCTGCCGTCGAAACGTCGCTGCCTCCCCACCGCACAGATAAAAGCCAGTACCCCGCGCTGATTTTCTTCAGTGTCTGTTAGTCCTCTGATAGATCTCAGCGGTAGCGCGGTGTACGGTTTACATTTGGTCAAAGTGTTCCTTTTACGAGTATTCTCTGTTTGGTGTTTTGATTTTTGTCAAAGTTTTGCATATTTTCGCTAAAACGCAGTCATCGTGCTGTCAGTCTCAGTCGGTGAAACGGCGTTGATAGAAACACGCGCTCGTGTTCTCGTTTGCATTGTCGTCACCGTTAACGAGTGATAAAAACTCGACAACAAGCTGCTTAACAAGTGCATCAACATATTTACTAGTCGCGTTATATTAACGAACTTTGCGTTGTTTTTGTTTTTTTGACTTTTGCTTTGCATTTGTTTATTATCGTAATTTGACTTTTGCTTTTGCATTTGATTTTCGCCATCAGTGTATGGCAGTGCGATTTTTCAGTATTACAGTGTGTGTCTTGTTCAACGTATCTATACAATCTGTATACATATAGATACATTCATATATGTTTATAAAAACAAATTTGTGCGCCATTATTAGTATATGGACGATTAGTTTTGTATGAAATAAAATAAAAAACAACAACTAAGTGAGACAAAAAAAAAACAACACTTGAAAGATAGCAAAGAATAAAAGCTTAGAACAAACATAAAAAGGTTTGGCGTGTAGAAAATAGACAAAGTAAAAATATAAAAATATAAATACTTACGGAAGCGTAAGAGCGCATAATTTGCTCGCTTGTTGAATTTCAATTTCTGGCGGATAGTCACTTTGGGAGCGTTCTCTGCTACGGTTCGTGTATCTCTGCACTAGTCTAGCGCGCTTGTGAAAGGTGTGATATCATTTCTAATTTCTTTTTGCCTCTTTTGCTGACAAAAAGCTTTAATTATTTCTTAATTTTCATTATTTTTCTATTTTTCTTTTACTAAACTAAATATAACTACTAACCCCGTAACCATTTACTTATTAATAATAATAAAAAAAATTAAATTAAATTAATATTTGAAAATCAATAAATTAGAAGGAAAACGCGGCGACAATTACACACAAATATACATACATACAACTACGCGTGGTTGTTGGTGTAAAAATAGTAGCATTGAAGAATCGAAGCGGAAAATCGGCGAAAAAGCTCTAAAGAGCATCAAACATAAAACGTCAAATAAAATAAAAGAAAAGAAAATCGAAAAAAGTAATATTTAAAAAGGTAAAAGTATGCGCATGAAACGGAAGTGTTAATTAAATAAATGAATAAGAATTAAGAAAAATGCGGGGAAAAAATATCTAAATAGAAGTATGTAAGTAGTAGAAAATATAAAAAAATTAAATACAATTAATTCTAAAAAAGAAAAATAATTATTAAAATACTAAAACTTAAAGCAAAAGTAATAAAAAAAATAAATTACTAAATATAATATATATGAAATATAAAAAATATAATAATTTATAAAATAATAATCATATATAAAAAAATATAAATTTTTAAAAATATATGTAAATTATTAAAAAAAATATAAATTATTAAAAAAAATATAAATTATTAAAAAAATATGTAAATTATTAAAAAAAAAAATTATACAAAAACATAAATTATTAAAAAAAATATAGAACTATAAAAAAAATAATTAATTTAATATATTAAGCTTTGAGTCACACCCATCTGCGCCATTATTTCATAATATTCATTTTATCATTTGACAGCTGTCATAAAATAAACAAATTCTACAACACAAAATATTTGTAATTTAAAATATAATATAAAAAATTACAAATATATGAGAAGAATTTCTTTTTTCAAAATCATAACATTTAAAATACAGTTACACATAAATAAATTATATAAAAAATTTAACTTCACCTAGCAAAACTAAAATTTCCGTTAAAAATTATAATTTTCTGTAAAAAAAAATATTGGAAGACAATTTTTTAACTTAATTTAATTTTAAATACTTTTACAATATTTAATAATAAAAATATTTTTTAAGTTTTTACTTTTTTTATTATAACTAAAATAATAAAGAATGATAAATATATTAACATTAAATAAAAAAGAAATAATTTGAGAAAAAAATCTCACTGGCTTTATGTTATAAAATATTTTTTAAAATAATAATAATAATAATAATTTTTAAAAGTAAAATTTAAATTTGAACTAAAACAAAAAGAAATGCATACTTAAATCAATAAATAAAAAAGAAATAGTTTTTTATAAAATACTGCTAAATAAAAAATTTAAAAAAAGTTAAATAATATAAAATAACAAAATAAAAACTAATGAAATAAATTAAGAAAGCGTTATGGTAAAAAATATTATTAAAAAATATATAAAAAAAAATTTTCTAAGTTTCAACCGAAAGAATATGCATAATTAAAATAATATTTTTTTAATACTCAGCCGCGTTTAGAATTATTAGAAGGAAAAGTTTTACAAAAGAGATTTTTTTAAAAAAATAAAATCAAACTCAATTATTCAACCACGAAAATCTACGACCAAAAAAAACGAATAAAACGACGAATCTCGACTAAATAACATTAAAAAAAAATTATAAATATACAATACTACGACGACATCATCATCTTCTCGTATCAACAACCGCCACACAACGTTTTTAGGCCAAATAACAACAATAGCAACATACCTGCTGCATACAACGATACGACGACACAGCCCAACTAGCGGGCCACAACGAACGAACCGGAGTAGCAGCAGCAGCAGCAGCAGCGGAGTCAGTCAGTCAGTCGGTTGTTGAAGCGCGAGATCACAGAAAATCGCAATCAGCTGAAAATTTTGACTCACTAACACCTAGACCAACTCACAAACACAGACAAACAGATACACACACTACGAAACTAAAATTTCCAGTAACATATAGACATTGAGAAGAAGAAGAATTCGAGTTGACTGCGCGATGATGATGTACGAATAAATGTACGTAAGAATATGATGATGATGAAACCAATGGCAAGTACAATCAATAGTTGTTGTTTGTAGTTAGAAAAAAAATATATAATAACTAAATACATATTGCAAATTATTGCAACAATTGATTATAAAAAAAAATAATAATAAAAGAAAATTAAAGTAAATTAAATCAATGCTTGGGCAAAACAATAGTTATAACCTAAAAAGTGACTATGACTTGTTTGCGTAAATTTCGTTTTTGTTGTTGACTATACTATAACCGTTAAATGAAAATTTCTATACTAATGGTTTGACGTAATTCGTTTAAGAATCATGTGTTCTCGTGTACAGCGCAAATGTACATTTGTACATATGTATGTACATTTGTACATAAATTTATACATACACAAGTTTAATGTATATACCTATGTAACTTTGTGTTCTTCATCATTGGTTTGTGCAGTTGCTGCTTTCATTTATATTAAAATTAAAAAAAAAGAGCCTAAAACAAATGTAAGAAAATATAGAAGAATATCACCGCAAACTCTTTACGTACAATACATACGTATGTATGTACCTATGTACCATATAAAATCAAATAGTTTTTGCTTTATACTAGCATATATCATTGTATATTTTTTTTTATTCTTCTCACATTTGCATATTCGCAATTATTTTTGTTTGATTTAATTTTTCAACTATTAACGCTTACGCTCATCTTTTCCAACTTCAGTCATACATATGTACATACAAACATTTTATCTCAGTTATTTGACAATCAGCTGAGTTTTCTGCTCTCACCTCATCATAATGCATAGCTGCTCAACACATTCAAAACTATTTTTTTTCTTTTTTTTCCTTTTCTTCGCTACGCCCAAATTGCTTTTGCTGCTCACTTTTATCATTTATTTGAATTATTTTTTCTATATATATGTACATATATACGTATGTATGTGTGTGTGTGTTTTTTTTTTTTTTTTTTGTGTTTTCTATCTCTCACCGCTAATATAATATTTTTGCATTGGCGTGTACGTCACAGTGCATCTGTCTCACCCACCACTTGTTGGTTGGTTGGTTGGTTGGTTGGTTGGTGGTCATTTAATTAGCTGTTTTCATAATCAGCCTTTCAATCATTTCGAAATTTTGACATTTTAAATTTATTCTTTGTCTATAATGACGTGTTATCAGCAAACCGTATAATTTTTATCAACATTTTTTCTTCTTCTTGATTTGTGCAGCTTGAAAAGTCAATAAATTTTTAGGTTATGTGAGTTAATAAATATTGTAAATATTTCATATGTACATACATATATATTCTTATCAAATTGGAACAAATGTACATATAGGTATATGTATTTATGTATGTGAGTCCTTACGCCCACATAGTTTTCATAAGCAAAATTAGTTGGCAGATAATCTTTTGTTTATCTCATAAATTGATCAGTTGCTGCAAGCATTTATTTATTCATATTTACATATATGTATGTATGTGTGCATTCGTCTAATTTCTGAAATATGTATGATGTATGTATGTACCTATGTATATCTACAGAACTAATTTAGGTTGCAAATCAATTTATTGGTAGCTTTTGCAGGCATTTCATAACTGTCGCTTTATTGTCAGTATATTTCAATTTCATAAGTGCTATGTATGTTTGAGTGTGCATACGTATGACAGTTTGTTATTATTATACCATAAATAATATGTTGATAAAATTTTTAATTAGTCTAGCATTTCTAGTAATTCTTTCGGGGGGAAATCTTTTACACAAATAATTAGCCAATTGTTTAATTATATACATAATAAATATATTATAAATTTTTTTAATGGTTTTTTCTTCTAAATATGCACATATATAACTTCAAAAAAATCGCGTTAGACTAATCCAATCCTCCGCTTGATCTTCGAAAACTTTCTCTTCAAATACAAAAGTTGAAACCTTTACACTTGAGTAACCAAACTTGAACTTGATATTATGGTTTACAATTTTTACCATTAAAAAATCTTAAAGGGTTGCAAGAAAATTATAATTCTCAAGATTTTTTTCTCTTTATAAAAGTAATGATATTTTTAAACTTGACTTCTCGAAAATTTGAGTAAAAAAAATTTAATACACATAAGAACGTTTTTTATGTGTGAATTGGGCGATAAGGGTTGAAAATTGTAGACCAAATTATTTTTGCTTCTCAATATATTTTTTAGATCTTTCAATTAATTAATGTAAACCCACATAGAAAAAAAGTTTCCTCTTTATCTTCAAAATGCGCCGAAACTGCTTAATTGACTTCATATTCGATGATACATTTTTTACCATTCAGCTTTTAATTTTGTAAACAGTTAGTAATCACACGAGGCCAGGTGTGGGTTGTAGGGTGGATAATTCAAAATATTGAAGCACCATCTTACGCAGGACAGCATTATCGGCACCCATCTATGCGCTGACCTTAGTCATGCCAAGATGATCGTGCTAATTTTAAAAATGGTTGTATTGAATACTCAAAACAATTCTGCGGGTTTTTTTCTTCTTTAGTTGAGTTTCCGCGAGAACAATTTTTTTTTAATTTTCAGACAAGCTCTGATGTGGTCAGCTCGTCGTCCCGCCTGGCATCTGGTCGCCTTCAAGGGATTTCCTTCCTTGTTTAAATAAACTGTTCCCCTGGTACATCATGGTTTTTTCCCAGACAAAAGTCGCCGTAAACCAATATCATCTCATTTATTATGGTCGCAACTTGCTTGGTAAGGAACTTTACAACGGCACGATGATCGATGTATAGTATATTTCATCTTTCAACCCCATTTATGTTGTTTGGTTGAGTATAGCTGAAAGGATAATTGTGTATTACCAATAAAACCTCCTATATATACTAATATACTAATTAGGAGTCATTGAACATGTTGTGATCCTAATGATTCTAGTTTTAAAAGTTTACGTTGTGTTTCTAATGAAGTGATTTGCGGTGATCACCACCAGTTCCTTAGAGTTCTGATACTATCTATCTAGATATTCATCTATAATTATACGGTTAAAAATGTATTTTTCTTTCTTTTTTATTTTAATAAATAAATAAGCAGTTTTTCCCAGAATCGTGGGAAAGAACCAAAATTCCTTTGCGAAATTTCTTCAGAAAATTAAATAAACCATGTGGTTGGTTATATTTCATACCTTCATTTTTGACAGTATACCCTCTTTCAATTTTGATTTCTTCTTGTGTTTTTTTACTTATTTTTGCTTGAAATTTCTTCAAAAAAATATTGTTCATTATTTAGAGGTTTTCGACTAACCCATGTAAAAATTTGGGTGTTCACTATACCCAGGCACGACTATAAATAAATTATATAAATAAAATATTTGTAAATCGTTTAAAAATTTGGGTGTTCACTATACCCAGGCACGACTATAAATAAATTATATAAATAAAATATTTGTAAATCGTTTAAAAAAATATTTAGAAAATGTGAAGAAATCTGCTTCTCTATTTATTTCCTCTATTATTAATTTTTTTTTTTCAATGTTCTCAATTATCAAATTATTATACGCATTTCTACTAACTGATTAGTTTGAGTAAAACAATTTGAAGGTTTAGTTTATAAATCCTGTAATAAGATTATTTCACAAATTTTACTTGAGAACCTTAATCGTGTTCTTTATTATTTACAATGCAGCCTCCGACTTATGTACAGTATGTATGTACATTAAAAAAAGCTACAAAAGCATAGATATAAATTAATGCACTTCACGAGCAGTACACATACATATGCAAACACATGAAATTACAAAATATATGCACATACATACATATGTACATATGTATGTTTGTATGCAGTTGTTGCATGTGAGACTGGCTTACCTTGCAATATTTTTACATTTTCCTTTTTTTATCGCCTTCATTTTCCTTAACAGTTTTCATTTTCACTTCCACTTATTGTCAGTTTTCTACTTTTTTTTTATTATTATTTGTTTTTTCTTTTCATTCTTTATTTGTGAGATTTTCATTATTTGCTGATTTTTCTTTGCATTTGCCATTTGCCGTCTTTCTCTCTCTCTCTCTGTCTCTCTTTAAAGGAATACGCTCTTTCAAACAAAAGTTGCATTTTCGTATCTGCTGACTTCTCTATAGTTTATGTGAATATCTCTTAGAGCCTCACCAACTCTTAAGTTGTATTATAAATATATAGATATATATATTTGTACATACGAGTTCATACATTTATATTCCTTGTCGTTGCAGCTGCGAATTTGTGCATATCGCACGAACACATTTTTGCACATGGTGCCACCATGCGAGGAATGAGTACGCGCACAAGCACACGCACATGCTGGTGTGTTATAGACAGCTGTTCGCTGCTTGCATTTCTCGCTTTCTGATTTACTTCCTATCTCTTGATTTAAGCTTTTTCACTGTCTGCATTGTCTGATATTTACTCTTCCTTTGCGTTATTTTTTAATTTTTTTTGTAATTTTTCTTTTTATTTATTGCTGCTCCAATCTACAAAGAGTAGTCGCGCCACCATACAATGCATACTTGCAGAAACCTTTTCTCACATCATCAGTTATGTACGAATATTTGCTCGCGTTGCAACCGTATGTGGAGTTGATTGCGCTCAGTCTCAGTCTCAGTCGTGCTACTTGCCGCTCGTCGTGATTCATAACTGCTGACGAACGTCGTGCATTTTTTTTTTTTTTTTTTTAAATTCATTTGTGCTTAGCATTCGTTTTCATTATTGAAAAATTTCTTATTGTTATAGGCTGTGCCAGTGTATCTGCCTGTTTTCGCCAGCCCAACACTGTGAGTAGCGCATATTTACCGCTCTTTTATTCAAATATTTTCATATTAACTAACTGTGCGTGTGTGAAAAGCCTACCTACCGTCAATAGCACGACAAGTGCAAGTGCCATCCGTTCATTGGTGTTGGAAGTCATACATAACCTCCCACTGTACGTATGTACGAGTATGTACTTCAACACTTTCAAGCACCGAGCAATATGAGTGTGTGTGTGTGTGCGTGTTCGCGGCACGATGGCAGCTGATCGTTGTCGAGCCAATACCAAGTACATATGTATGTATGTATGTTTGTAATAAGTTAGTAAAATTGGGTTGTGACCCGTTTTGGAGTTGTGTGTACTCATGTGGTGTCGTCGGCGGCGGTATAGTGGGGTTTTTAGCAAGTTTTTTTTTTTTAAAAAAGGTTGCTCGGTTCTTTGTACAGCGGTGGTTCTTTTAAAAGCGAGTGTTCTACCAAAGAAAAAAAAAACACCAACAACGTCTCAACTGCCATAATGTTTGCTATTGTTTTTACTATAAGTAAATTCATTTAACTACTTGTTTTACATACCGCAAATATATATACGAGTATATGTACATACATAGTTGAAGTTGAGCACACTGTGCTCTACTGCATTGTTGCTTTTGACACCGTAGAACTCAGCACGACATAACAGCACCCCCAGTGACCCAATTAATTCCATGAAAACTCAATCAAAATATAGTGCATAGTAACTTTGACTTTCAGTGTGCACTTTTGTAATATATACATACATACATATGTACATATGTACATATGTATGTATCTATCATCTTCTCCACGCTTGCAGCTAGTTGTATGAGGGCGTGGCCATTTGGCGTTGATTTTGTTAAGAAACTTAAATTTTATTTTACTCCTTTGTTTCTATGTAATCTCGGTGTTTGGTATGTGTAAAAGGATACATATGTACATTTTTGCATATGTGAAATAACTTAAACTACATACATATGTACATATATAAATAGCGTTTTGTAAACTCTCGGCTGCTCTTCTCTAAGTTTTTGTATGTGCCTTAAAGGTTTCTCCCAACAAATGAAGGGACCTACAGTTGGTTCTAAGCCGCCTCCCAATGGCCGATGGATTTTTATACGGAGCTTTTATTTTATGTCAGAAATATTATACATTCGGAGTGCTTGACATTCCCTACCGAGGGACGATCGCAATTAGAAAAATTAATTTTCTATAATTTTTGGTTGTTAGTCGAACCGATTGACAATACGCCATGCTAAACACTCGGTTATTGCGGTCGTCAATTAATAATGGTTGGAGTCTTTTAATTAAAAAAAAAAAATACTTTTAAAACCCGTATTAATTTTTAATATAATATTCATTCAGATTTTTTTTTTTTTTTCTAAAAGATTCCAAAAATATTGATATTTTTTTTATATTTTGGCAAATTTGTTTTTTTTTTTAATGAATTTTGAATTTATTAAAAAAAGTATTAATTAAAATATTTGTTCCTTCTATAAAATATTAATTGGAATATTATTTGGAAGGTTTTCTTCAGTAAAAAAAAAACCCAACTTAGCTTAACCGCTTTCGATTTATTTTATTATAAAAACGTTAAACCACAAAATATTGTTTATATTTATTATATAAATATGCTATGACCTAAAATAGCAGTAAATAAAAAAAATTAAAATAAAATATATACATATATCGATTATATTTAATCATCAACTTTGTATAATTATTGTGATCTTCGAAATTTTCCTATTTTATATGTTTATTTTCTGTTTTTGAAAAATTTGTCCAATCCGTCTTTGAATCTTTGAGCCTCTCACTATTAATTCCTTCAAATTTTATTTTCCATTTTTATTTTGTTTGAAATTTTTATATCAAATATGTATATTTTTAAACATTTAGGTAACTATTTTTTTTTTAGCTTTGCTTTCGTAAAATTTAAAATCGTTACTTAATCTCGAATATGACTTAATTTATTTCTATAAAAAATGTTTTTTTATTTACTTTGTTAAAATTAATGCTGTTTATTTTTCTATTCATTTTTAATTTATATTTTTTTGTTGTTGTTTTTATTTATTTTGTTTTGATTTCCTGTATGTTGTTTTAATTATTTATTTATATATTTTTTTTTGTTGTATTATTTGTATTGCTTGTTGTTTTTAGTTTAGTTTTTTTATATATATTTTTATTCATTTATTTGTTTTTTTTTTTTCCTACGTTTTTATTCGTTTATAATCTATTTTTAATTTTTATATACATACATATGGGTATGTATTGTTCATTTGTTTTTTTTTTTTTAATTTGTTATTTTTTTTTTAATTTACTAAGTTTTTTATTATTATTATTTTTTTGTTATTAATTTCTTTAGTTTAGTTTATTTATTTTTTGTTTTCGTATTGATTATTTTTTTGTGTTTGTAATTTGAATTAACTTTTTTTTTTGCGAACTCTGCAGCTGTTTTGATATTTTTCCTAATTTTTTTAATTTACTCAAAGATTTTTTCAACTATATTTTTTGATTTTTCAATCGCATATTTTTTTTTTATAAAAAATAAATGTCAACCAAGCTAAAAAAGGAATTGCTTAATTATTTTTCTATTATTTTTCAATTAATCAAAGTAGATAATTTACTATTATTTTGGCTAACATAAGCGTTATATTACGTATAATAAACACTTATATAAATATATATTTATATATTTTTTTATCTTCTGGGTTTCCTTTTTATCAGTATTATATTTAAGGTTTATTTTTTTTTTTTGTTGAGTGCGTCACTTTTGACATTTGACGTTTGTTATCTACGAGACATACATACGTACATACGTGTAAGTGCCGTGATTGATATTTACGTAACCATGCATTTGTCATTCTTTCCGTTTTCAATGACGTCACAATTAGTTAGCAGGGAAATCTATACATAGAAACATATATTTATATGTATATGTATGTTAGTGCATAGAGGCACGTAATTGCTTTTATATAAGTAAATACAATATATTAAATCTATATGCATTGTGTGCACATTTTATGCATTACAAATATTTATTCTATTTATGTGAAGTACATACATACATATAAATACGAATGTGCGTATGTGTGTATGAATAAATAAGTGTGTGTGTTTTTTTTTCAAACGTTTTATGCCAATTATGTCCAGCGTACACAATTTTAGCACAATTCTTTCACCTTCAATTCATTGCCTTTTTAGTTGCTATTTTTTTTTAGCACATTTTTGCTTTTTACTAATTTTATTCTTATTTTTTTCCACAACCACTTGTTCATGTTTTTTCTTCCCGTACACTAATTTCACATTTATCACTATTGCAAAATAATGCCTGCATGGTTTCTGCTGATGATTCACAAGCTTGTTGAATGGCTTCTATACGTAGGTACGTATACATATGTACATATGTATGTAAAAATGAATGAATATGTATATATGTATGTATGTATAACCCGCAGTCATGTGGTAATTGTGTTTTCTGTATCTATAGTGCATTCTTATTTTTACATTTTACAAGTATTTTAATTCATTTATGATCGGCTTAGCGATAGATTTAGATTTTTTATATTTTTATAACATTTTAAATAATTTTTTTTTTTTTTTGAAAATTTATTACTCCTTTTTTTCTAGATAGAAAAAATACACTTTTTTCCAAAAAGCTTTAATTATTTCATTTACTTTGCTCATTAGTAATTGAAATTTTTTATACAGTTCCATTAAATTCATTTGAAATCAAATTATTTAGAATACATATATGTATGTATGTACATACATACGTATGTATATATTTGATTATTCCCGTTGTTTGTACTTTGTACTCCAGTTAGAGACGCTTTCAGCCAGCTCTCAATGGCAATGTAATTAAAAATAAAAAACGCATATCAGTCGTTGCTTTTACTTGACTCTTTGCATTATTTTTGGATTTAAAATTTTAATTGAAGGTTTGAGAGTTTTTTATCAGTCGATTTCAGTTACTTTTTGCAAGGCTTTATTTTTATTGTTTTGCTTAAAATAATTCATTTTATTTTATTTTTTTAATTAATTTAAATTAATTTTAATTTAATTGCATTTAACTCCCATACTTTTTTTATCAAATTAAATTTATGCTTTCCCTTATGAATCATTAATATTGATAGTTTATATTTATTTAATGTCCTAATGGGTCTCTATAATTTTAATGTTTTCTTGCTTTAGACAATAATGGCACTTCACCAGCTAAAACATGAATCAAATTAATTGTCCATTTAATTTAAAAAAAATCTTTTTTTATAAATCAAATAACATTTTTTTATTTAAATATATATTTTTGACACTTCGTGACAACATTTTTTTTTTTTTTAATAAAAATATTGACTTTATTTAATTTTTTAAAAACTTTTTTTCCAAGCATAAATCAAATTATTTTTCTATTAAATTTACAAATATTATTTTAATTAATCAAATATATTAATTTTTTTATTTAAATATATATTTTCGTCACTTTTCATGAAAACAAATTTTTTTTATAAAAATTTAATTATTTTTGTTTTTATTTTTTATTTAATTTTTTAGTAACTTTTTTGCAAACATAAATGTAATTTAAACATTTTTTATCAAAAAATCGAATAATATATATATTTATTAATTATTTATTTAATTAGATATTTTTGACATTTCATGGAAACATTTTTTGTTTATGAAGAATATTAAATAACTTTTTTTTCATTAATTAAAAATAAATTTTTAATTCAAATTATTATTTTTTTTATATTTTAACCATTTTTTATTTAAATAAGTATTTTGGACTCATTTTGAAAAAAAAAAATTTTAATAAAAACATTACAATTTTTTTTGTTAATTATTATTGAATTTTTTAATAACTTCTTTTTCAAATTTAAATCCAATTTAAACTATATTTTTTTATAAATGAAATATTACATATTTTTATTTATTTTTTATTTAAGTAGATAATTTTTTGGACACTTCATGAAAGCATCATTACTTTTTTAACTTTATTAATTTTTTAAAAACTTTCTTAACATAAATCCTTAAATAATTAAATATTTTTTTTTTTAATTTATTTTTTTTTATATTGAATCAAGTTTCAATTTAAATTAAAAAAAGAGGGCCAGAACCATTAAAATTGAATCAACTTTTTTTTTTTTTTTAATTAAATAGATAATTTGGCGACTTTTCGAAATAACATTTTTTTTTTTAAATATCATATTAACTTTTTTTTTGTTTATTTTTTTTGTTTAATTTATTTTTTTCCAACATTTCAAATTAATTTTTTTTTTTTTTTAAATAAAATTATTTTATTTAATTGTACAATCTTCTGAAAATCTATAACTTTTGCCAAGATCTTTGTTTTATTTACTAAAACAATTCCTCCGTTTCTCTAGTAGCATTAAAATTGGTATACTGCCTCTCAACATTATACACTTGTCCAAATATTGAACTAAAAGTTAGGTATGACTGTATGTACGTATTTACATTTATTTTATCAGCTGAAGCAACAAGTGCAGGACAACAGCTGTAATTGAGTTTTTACATACGTATATACATATGTACCTATGTACTTTTCATTACAAATGCATTTGCATATGCAATCAAATGTACATACATATGTATGTAGTGGTGTATGACTTGACGTTTTGATATGAATTTTTATTTATTCGTGTGTTTGTATGTATAAATTTATATAAAATCAACTAATAAAACGAAATTTTAGTGTCGGCATTAATTATGGTGATTTTCTTTTCACTGTTATTAATATACCATATGTGTATACATACCTATATGCATGTATTGTACATTGGCCCAATTGCTTTCGCTCCTATATACTCGTATATATATGTATGTATGTTATATTGCTTGCGTAATAAGTCATATGGTTGTTGGGTGTTTTTTACGCTAATGAGCTTTGCTTTACTTAATAAGCAATCCGAAGAAAAAAAATAAAAATTAAAGCAAACGTAAATGCTTAGTAACGACAGGGAAAATGTATAATTTTAATAATTAGGAATGTATTAGGTGTCTATGTATATAGGATATATTAGTTATACAATATTAAATTTATATTTATATAAAAAAAAATAATATTTATTTATAAAAAATTGTAACAAATTGCAATTTCATTAAAAAAAATACAATAATTTGCAAATTTAATTTTAAAAAGAGAATGAAAGAAAGTGTTGTACATAATATGGAAAAATAGGCATTAGTTCCTATTTGGGCCCAATCAAATATTCTATAGGTACATATGTAGGTGCTATAGCAGCCTTCTTAACCCTAACTTATTACTTAGATTTCCCTCAGAGCTTTCTGTGTAAAATCACCAATAGTACCAATAGCTTGCTTTCTCTTCTACTGATAACAGGGTCTCATTTTTTACTGGTAGTGTTGTAAAATCTAGAAGTCACTGTATTTTGGCGAATAATACTAGCGCTATTTAACTAGCATTTAAGTATTGACATATTAAAAAATTCTAAAAAAAAATAAAAAATATAATATAAATTTAAAATTATTTTAAAAATATACACATATTAATTCGTCTCTCTCCTTCTCTCTCTCTCATTCATTACAGACTAAACAATACCTTGAATAAGGAGTGTGGAATAATTCTATTGAGAATTCTGTTCCATAACACCCAAATGAAAGCCGAAATGATGGATTACTAAATGCAGTTGAGATCAATCAACAGCAAAAGCAGCAGCAGCAGCAGCAGCAGCGGCAGCAGTAGGAGAAGTAGTAACTGCAATTAATACAATTGCGTTGCGCAATAGTCACGCCCACAAAACACACGGAACAAAGAAAACGACGACCACCAACATACACACACATATACCAACAAACCAGCTAACATCTCCTTTAAATCACCTTGGCTAACGAGTGAAGAGTACCAAAAGTAGTGATCGAACGCTAAAGCTTAAATTGGAAAATTTTGAAAAATCGCGTACAACAACAAAGCATCATCAGCCTTACATATAATACACAAACCACAACCTTATAAAAACAACCCCTCCATATAAAAGCTAAAAAAAAACAAAAAACAACTCGATAAATAAAGTCAGCGAAAATAATTAATAATTAAAAAAAAACTATAAATTCCTACAAAAAAAAATTAAAAACCAACATAAAAGCAGCTAACTACGTTTAGAGTAAAAGTGTGAATTGCTCTGTATAAAAACACCAACAACAGCACAGAGCGCAGCTATAACAATTGTTCAATCACTTGATGTTGCAGCAAAACGGCAATGCATAATGCAAGCAATTTGAATACATAACAGTAAATGACGGCAACGGCAACGGCAACATCAACGATACACATACATACATACATACATACATCACAGCGGCGGCGAGTTCAACGCGCGTTCATCAAAACACCATAACTTCACAAACTCTTACTATGATTTAATTAGCAACAATTTTTAAGGAAAGAGGTGTGGCAAATCAAACAAATAACATTTCAAGAATTTTCGTTTACATAAGCGTTCGTTATATTATTGCTTATATTGATAAAAGTAGGACGAAAGGACGTGCTCCATATACGTTGGATTTATAATTTTAATAAACGCGTCGTAAATAAAAACAAAAATTCATATATAATTCATAAAAAATAATTACAAAAGTTTTAAACAAAATAAAAAATAAATAAAAAATAATACGAAAAAAAAAACTCCCAAAAAAATCTAAAAAATCAACAAAATAAACTCAACACAGCAGCAGCAACATAAAAAATAATGTAATAAAATCTATAAAAAAAAAAGAAAACCGTAAATTCAAAACCAAAGAATTTAAAAATATTGTAAAATCTCTCCTGTAGACGAGTAGTAGTAGTAGTTTGATTACTAACACAAATCTCTAAGTAAAAACACACGTTCAATAAATACAAAAATCAAAATAAACCAAAATCAACGGAATACAACAACAACAACAGCAACAGTGTATAGCTGCAACTGTGCGTTTTTAGTATACCATTCATTCCGCTGCAATAGTGTGTCCTTACATACATACAAACATACGTATATACATACATATACATCCTTAGCTACCCTAATACATATATACTACATATGTACTCGTATGTACATATATGATATGATATGTTAACTGTTAATAATGTATCAAGTAGACAAATTTGCTTAGAAATGAAACAAAAACAAACAAACAAATAAATAAACAAACATTATGTTTGCAACATTTTTCAAATCCATGATGACAATGCGGCAACATATGCAACAGCAGACAGCAAATAAACAACAGCCAGAAGCAGAGGTAGTAGTAGTAGTACAACTACAACTAGAGCAACAAGTGAAAAATTTGTACGCCAATATGTTGTTGTGCAATGCTGCTTTCTACAATGCATCTGCGGATATTGCACTGAAAAATGTTTAAGATTTCGTTTGTTAATTTGTGTTCTATTACGACAAAAAACAGCAACAACAACAACTACTACAAAGCCATCATTAACAAACAAACAAACAAACAAAAAAATAATAATTAATCAATTCAACAACAACAACAACAACCTTATCGACTATTTCAGGCCATCATTATTTAAAGAGGGGGCGTAGGTAGCAGTGGTAGTGAGCGGTAGACGGCCGACCTCAACGTCGTGGAGAACAACAACAACAACAACAGCAGCGGCATTATTAGTAACAGCGACAAAGACAATAGCAACGTATTGCCACAACAACAACAACACACAAATGTCAGTTGTTGCTGTGACCTATCGGTCGCAATAGTTGCTTTTCTAATAGTCAACGTCCCCACCGTTAACGTCTCGTGTGTGTTTGTATTGTATTTACATACATACATTGCCGTTTTGGTAGCGACCAATTGGCCATATACTTTGTGAACTCTATGTACTGTACGCATATTTCATATATTTTATGATATCGTCAATGCGCAACAACAACAACCACAACTTGTGTGTCCGTTGCTAGCAGCATCAGCAAAAACAGCAGTTCTTCAACATATACGTGTACGTTGCATACTTTGTGTCTAAAGATCGAGTTATCGCTTGTTATCAACAACACTGAACGAAGAGTTATTGTGACTTCCTTGTGCGTTTTGGTGAAAAAAGTTTCAGGTATGAGAAATCCTTAATAATTTTTGCTATTTTTTATATTTATCGTATTTTTTTTTTCTTCTGTATTGAGCGCAAGTAGTGTTGGTAGTGTGCAAATTTTTTGCTAAATTATTTTTCCCATAAACATTTTGAATTGTTTTTTCGTGCAAAAGTTTTTTTGAATTTTTCTCTTTACTGCTACATACTCGCATATACTCCTCGGCACTAGAATAGCGCATTTATTTTGTAGAAAATCATGAAATCGCATTAATTTTTTGGAAAAAAGCAATGCATGAGTACAATAGCAGTCGTCAGCTCAATCTATCCAAGGCATGCAATGCCACTAGAGCATTTCATTCTCATGTAAACCACCAACCAATACTAAATAAGCTATTTTGGTCATAAAGCGCATGCTAAACTCTCATATTTTATTGTATTTTTTTATTTCATTTTATATTTATTTTATTTCTTTATTTGGCTATGGAGTAGTCCCATCTAAATGACCGGGAGTGTATAGCTTGCATTTATTTAAAAAAAAAAATAACTTGAAAATTTTCACTTTTTTATGCATACGTATGTACATATAAATATTAACCAAATATTAAAAATAACGCCAGGGTCCAATGCTATTTAATCGACATATTTGTTATGATTTCTTTTTCCAAATTCATTAACATTATCTTACACTTACATACATTCATAATATTTTATATTGTTTATACTAAAATTATTAGTATATAAACAAAATTACATAGCTCAGTACATAAGTTGGGCGTTTTGCTTTCTTTCTGCTTATGCGCATACATACATACATACATACATATGTTTATATACATACGTATTGTATATTGTAGAATTAAATCAAAATGGTATTTTTATATTGTTGATTTTCAGTTTAATAAATTCATTCTTCTTAAGTTTTTCATATCGTTCGATTGTTAATTGAATTGAGAAGTTTGGTTTTAATTAATATAACATTAAATGCAAAAAAAAAACAACAAAATATTTGTAATGTAACAAAATTGCAGTGGACCTCAACGTGTAACACACAAAATCAAAAATCAAAAAACCCATTTATACAAGCATACACTTGCGTTCAGTAAAAAAACGCAACATATTTAATTTTTTTTTAAGTAAAACCATTAAATTTGTGCCTGTTCCTTTTACTATGATCTAATAGATTTCCAAAAAAAAAATAAAAATAAAAAAATCTTAAAATTGTTTTCGTAACAGTCTGGCATAAATTTAAGCCACAGAAAAGCAGAAAAGGTTTTTAAATAACTTTTTCATAGAGTAAGCTCTTTCTAGATATTGATTAAAGTTAAAACAGTACACATTCACATTTTTGAGTTGTTGTTGTAGCTGCAAATCTAATTTGAGTTTTTAGTCGCAGCTAAATAGGCGTGTTTTTATTTATGTTAAATAAAAAAAAAATTTCATTAAGCATAAAAATAAATAAAAATTCAAATTAAACTATAATAAAAAATATTAAAAATGATATTTAATGTTTTACTATTGTAGAATTACAGTATTGTAGTTTAAAATTATTTCTTAAAAAAAAAACCTGTAATTGAACGGCCCAAAAAAATATTTTTTTTTGTGAAAAAAAATTTTATATTCAAAAATGCCCTTTTCAATGCCATATTACTTACTTGGAATAAATAATTCCTTCATAGACGTTGGAAATTAAAGTTTAAACTTTTCAACTTCACATTTTTCATGCGCACATGCGCAGCAAGTAGAATTGTTTTTGTTTAATCCAGCTTATGCTAATGTCGCAGCAAAATAGGCTTGTTTTTATTTAAACCAGCTTATGTTAAATAAAAAAATTTCATTAAGTATAAAAATAAATAAAAATTCAAATTAAACTATAATAAAAAATATTAAAAATAATATTTAATGTTTTACTATTGTAGAATTACAGTATTGTAGTTTAAAATTATTTCTTAAAAAAAAAATCTGTAATTGAACGGCCCAAAAAAAAAATTTTTTTTTGTGAAAAAAAAATTTATATTCAAAAATGCCCTTTTCAATGCCATATTACTTACTTGGAATAAATAATTCCTTCATAGACTTTGGAAATTAAAGTTTAAACTATTCAACTTCACATTTTTCATGCGCACATGCGCAGCAAGTAGAATTGTTTTTGTTTAATCCAGCTTATGCTAATGTTTATGTTTGGTATTGTACAATAACAGCATTGTATTTAATGAAGAAAATTGTTAAAAAAAAAAAACACTTGAAATTAAAACCAAAAAAAAAATTGTTTTGTTCTGAAAAATTTGAACACAGAAATGTCCTTTTTATGGAATGATGAACACAACTTGGCTGTTGATGGTGTTCTCTAATCTAATTTGTATTAATTCGGCTTTTAGCAGTAGTTTAGAAATGTGAACCCGTAATGTTTCTTTGTGTTGTTTCTTTCTCAAAACGTAGCATTGTTTTTTTTTTTTATTAGCCCCCTCCCTCCCCCAAAGAAGCACAAAATTATTTGCTAATCATTTAAAAATGTGTATGCTCGTATTGAAATGAATTTTTTATATACAAGTGATACTAAAAACATTTTTATTATATTTCTTTCTCTTTCATTTTTTATGAAATTTTCAAACCAAAACCAAAACAACAAATGCAAACCGAAACAAAAAAACAAAAAACAAATGTGCGTAATCAATTTTTACAAACTATAGAATGAAATATCCGAAAACAGTATCGACACGTGCGGTGAACGCCATATCCGATTGGCTGGTATCCCGCTTGGAGCAATTAGGCGTTGAGGCCCCACACATGTATATTAGACTTCTCTTGTCTATTTTGCAATCGACCAACGATATCAATGATCCAACTGAACTCAACAATTTAGAAGTAATTAAAAAGCGTTTTTTATGATTAAATTTAATTAAAGAAATTTTAATTTTTATGAATTAGAGCGATGTTTTGAGTTTAAGCAAAAGTTTATAAAATAAAAAATAAATTTAAAAAATATGAAATTAAAAAAAAAATAAGAAATTGAAAAAAAAAAAGAAATTAAAAAAAAAAGAACTTAAAAAAAATAAGAAATTAAAAAAATAAGAGATTAAAAAAAAACAGAAATTAAAAATTATAAAAAAGAAACACAGCATCTATTTGGTAAATTAAATATTCTAAAAAAAATTAAAATGCATTTATATTTCTATTTTAAAAAGCTGAAAATATCGATCTGTTCACCAATTATCTTATAGCACC
The DNA here is from genome assembly GCA_037013455.1 of Ceratitis rosa. NCBI lineage: Eukaryota > Metazoa > Arthropoda > Insecta > Diptera > Tephritidae > Ceratitis > Ceratitis rosa. The sequence continues at coordinate 219,021 of JAWMAG010000419.1, read as the reverse complement.
AATTTTTTTAACAGGGTTTTAAATGGTGGTATGGCTAAGTTAAAGGATTTTCCAAATTAATACCAAGTTTTATTTTTTTTTCGAAATTTTTGAATATTGTATGACAACCATTGTTGCGTTTTACAAGCATTAATACATTTTTTGGCTATTTAAACGAATTTGTATATTATTATTTTTATTTTTTTTTTATAATTTATCTAACAAAATTAGCAACATTATCACCAATCCTTTAATACATATCCACATTGCCAACGAAAATACCCTGTGTTTTTCAAACGGTACTAAAACTTATTGTATATTTAATTTTTTTTAATTTTTTTTTATTATTCAATTTACAGACTTTTCGCGCAAGTCGTAAAGGCGGTAATAGACGTAACGGAGAATTCGAGGCTGACGCTTTTAAGAAATTCAACGCTGTGCAGATTTTAAAGGACATTGTTTCTTCCGAACAAGAGGTAGGTTTAAACAAAGCAATAAGAAAATACATTCACACTCAACATTATATATTTGTATATACGTGTTTGCAATACTTAACAATTTCTATATACTACATATAATACCGCAAAGAAATGACTTACGAAATTCTTTTACCTTTCAGATCGCCACAGTTGAAATACTCATTGACGAGCTGTGCGCAAAACTCAAAGACTTTGAACGTGAATCTGAAAGTGAAGATGATGACAAGCTTTTAAATCAACTACAAAATCATCAAGTCTTTAATAATTATCAACAACAAAAGTCACAGCAGACGAAAGAAGTTTCAGCTTATAGTAAAAGTTGCAACGCCACTTGCGCTATTGAAAGTGTAAAAGTTGTTAATAATCCATCAGCGACCGGTAGCTCAAGTAAATCGGCAAAGCTCGAAAAGAAAAATTCCGATTCTTCTGAATATTTCCGCGCTTTTCCTGCACTAAATAAAGAAATGGAAGATTCTGTCAACTTTTGGCGCCGCAGTGCCAAATGGCTACCATGGCCAGCTGATAAAAGCCAACGCAATGAAGCAGCATCCACTAGTAGTGCTAGCTCATCAACAATGTCTAGCAGTTCGTGCGCAGAGAATGCCACTAAAGATGTCCAAAATTACACACAAGATGTCGCTACAAACGCTGTTAATACTATAAATGCACAGCCAATAAATGCTATAGATAAAAATATGGATAATGAGGAGAAAAATGTAACTTCTGTTGGGCCACAACAGCAAATGATGAGTGATGACGATGCCATCATAAATGATGAGATTGTTGATGAAATTGTCGATGAAAATGGCGGTAATGCCTCTGCTTATGGTGCTTGCAGCGCTGCTTATGGCGCAATCAAACGAAAATCGAAACGTACACGCCGTAATCGTGGTAAGTGTAAAATTACAGCAATCAGTATTTTATTATTTATCTTACCTAATAAATAACTGAACGCATTTTTCTTGCTCACCTCCTTTTAGCTTTGTCCAAAGGCAAAACCAATCAACAAAATCAACGCAAGAACCCAACGTCAGCCTCAAATGGTGGTAATGGTAATAAACGTACACTTTCACCTAGCGTTTGGGATACTGATTTTGAAGGATGTTGGGAGATGGGACGCGATCTAATTAAAGAATTTATAACGAGCCAGAATCGTAATTCACGTAATCGCAGTACCTCGGAAAGCGCTATCGCATATAATAAAAGGAATGCCACCAAAAAAGCTGAAGCGAAAGCAGCTGATAATAAAATCGTTGATAATTCTAGTGTTGTCAATAACGAAACCCCTGCAACTAATGAGAATCAGCATCCACAACAAACAAATGAAAAAGCGTACTCAGCTGAAAGCCATGGTGTTGATGAGCATGCTGAGGAAGGTGCTGTTAAACTTGCTACACCATTGCCTGCTTTGGTAGATATTTCTTTCTGCGATTATGACGATTACGATGACACACTCGCTACGGTGTCAGAACTGACTAACGACGGGCCCTTACTAACGTTGCCTACTGGTGGTGATGGTGCCGCTGCTACCGCTAAACCCAAAGCTGCTAAACGTCTCTATGAGCGTGAGTTGCAGACAAGCGATACACAAAATGACGTACAATCAGATTTTGCACAATACGAAGCTAAATTTGATAGTAGCGTTGAAGCTTTGTGGAAGGATGCGCACAGCGCAGGTGATGCACAGAGGGGCTTCACAACGTTTGGAAATTCGTTTAGTAGACGTGCTCACGCCTCAGGGTACGGCGGACACTATTCCGGACCCACTTCACTACCAACAGATGTGCCATTTTCACAAAATTTAAGAAACTTTTGGTCCAACTATTATAAACACCATTTTGATTTGAGTACAATGCTATCAACAGGCATAGTTGGCAGTAACGCCGACGATAGAAACGCCTTAAAGCAAAATAGAGCAAATTCTAATGGTAATGGTGCTAATTCAAATGTAACACAGGTTGAAGAAACGACAACAGCACCAACAAGTGACTACTTCTCAATGCCAAGCAATTTGTGTGAGAGGAAAAAGGGAAATAACAACACTGTCTGTGGCGACAGCGCTACAGCTGGTATGCGCCGAGGCGGCACCATAGGTGAGGAGCGTAAAACTCCGATAGCACCATTTTTCCCGAATTCCATTTGGTCGACTAACGCAAATTCCGGTGGTGGTGATACGGATGAGAGTTTTTATTTTAAAGTCCACAACTCTGGCAGGCAGCTAAGTCAAAATGATAGCGCTGCCTGCAGCAATAACGAGACCACGGAACAACTGGTGCATCAAAACGATGCCATTGCTACTACTTCTACTGGCTTGCCCGGCAGCAATAATTTTACGTTCACCGCACCGTACACAACATCCAAGTGGTCAGAGGGCATAAATGCCGGACCAGCTCAAGTCAATAGTAATGCAATGCTATTGACGACGCTGCCACAACAGCATATGAACCAAAGTAATGCCTATAGAACTGGTACTGATTGCACTGACTCCTCGACATCGCGTTCCACTAATTGGCAACACCTAGCGAAAGGCGAATCTAAAGTCGATGGACAAATGCACGATACAAACGCAGCTGGTCGCTCACCATGTGACTCGGTGTCATCGGAAGTAACGCTTCCTAATCATTCGACACGAAGTGGCTTCGTCGCCTATTCACGCATAAAAGCAGTTTTAGAATACAGATTTCCCAAGAATGAAAATACGGCAAATTTTGAATTATTCTTGCTACAACAGAGACGCAAGCAAACGCAACAACAAGAACAAGAAGCAATGCTCTTATTGGAACAACAAAGAGAAAAACAAGAAGGACAGCCACAACAACAAGGTCAACGCGAACAACAACAACAACAACAAGAAAAAGAACAGCAGCAAAAAGATGCACATTCAATGGAAATTGTGGAGGAAAGCGAAAATTTATTAACTTCCGAAAAGACACATTTCCATCCGATAAAATTCTATCCCGACGGACACACATTCGATATTTGCAGTGAATTAGATGTTGTCGAGTACGAACGTTCGTCAAGTGGCTCTCTTTACTTTGAGCACAATAGATATTTGGAGTATACACGCGGTGATAATTTCGTGGTGGACGACGATCACGGCATTGGCGCCTCTTCCAATCCCTTGTATGCCAATTCGAATTGTGAGGCTGCCACATCAGCCAATGCCAAAGCCAATAAAAACACGAACAAATACAATAGAAACGCCACCAAAGCAAATCGTAGCAAACAAAATTTTGTCCTCAGATTCCGTGTACAACGCAATGAGATTGCTTGTCAAACAGATGTTGAGCCACCAACCGCACGCACGCTATTGAGCGCCAACAACTCGACCATGCTAAGTGGTATAGCTGGCGGCTCATTATTTGCGAATTACAGAACCGCAACACGACCGCATCCATTGAGTTTGATTTTTTCAAATGCAGCTAAAAATTTAAAAGCGACCGCCACTAATGAGCTCGTCTACAGCGACACGGCAGAAGCTTTTACGCGCGCTATAGCACATTTTCAACCACCACCGCCACCCTTGACCACAGCGAGCAATTCGGCTTGGCTACCAATCGCTGCCGATGCTGCCGATTATAGCTGGAATGCATACCGACAGCGTCAGCAGTCGATGTCACAACAGAAAAATGCAAGAAGTAACACTAGGCAAAATGTTAATGGTAATGATGTGGGCAATGACGAGGCAGATTTGTATGTCAACTTTGCTGATTATGGTGATATAGTTGGCTATCGCGGCACAGTGACTTCAGCCAATGTCGATATGAATATACCAAATTTGGAGCAGGGATGGTCCATGAATCAGATACACAAGCGGTGCAGAGAAGCTGGTCATATGACTGCTAGTGGCAATAATAATGGCGTTGACGGTATCGCCGAGTCTGTTTGGGACATGTGCACTGCATGTAATAATGAAATGATATCTATACCAGCCAATCGGCTATTACGCCATGAACTGCAAATGGAGGGCGACGAGATAATGAGTGATCTCATGTATATGCAAGATTTATATATTGGAAGGGCTGGCGATGACGATGATAGCGATGATAACGGCGGTGATGATGATGCCGATTCCGATGGTGGGGAAAATGATGATGATGATGATGTTGAAAGTGTTGCCAATACCGAGACTAGCGACAGCGATTGGTGTGTGGACGAAGTAACTGCTGAGGCTGCTGATGAATTTGAAGCAAATCCAAACGTAAATGACACAATGAATAGTGTTGATGAAGAGCCTACAATTCGGCGCCATATAGACATGGAAAACAATGTAGCCAATCCGAACTTAAATACCACCATAAATAGTATAGATGACGAGATTGCATTTCATCGTCGCGCAGACTTGAGGATAAATGCAGCTAATACAAACTTGAATGATACCGTAAATAGTATAGATGAAGAGCCTGCAATGTGTTGCCACACAGACATGGGAAACAATGAAGGCACAGAAGCGATAGAAGAAGAGTCTACAGAATCCAAGAACAATGTAGCTAATCCAGATTTAAATGACACCATAAATACTATTGATGAAGAGCTTGCCTTTCACTGTCACGCAGACTTGGCGACCAATGCAGCCAATCCCAACATAAATGTCGCCACAAATACCATAGATGTAGATCCTGCAATTCGTAGCCAAAGAGACACCATCAAAAATGATGACACTGCTGCTGAAGGCTCAGCCAACAATGATTCGGAAACAATGACAGTTATACAAAAAGTAAACCGTCTAATCGCCGAATTGTTGCGCCCTGATAACAACAGTGTCGATGGCGAGCAAATGGATGAGATGAATGCGCACTATGGTAGCAATACTGCAAAAGATGAGGAGCAACCGCGTTCAGCTGAAGCTGGAAAGGTACCAACAACACAATTTAGGGGCAATTTATGGCATACGAACGGTAATGAGCGCAACATTTGGCAATTGAATTTGAGTAGTAGTAGTGGTAATAGTGGTGGTATTATAAGCGGTGCCAGTGTGCATCCGCTAAAACTCTTGCGTCAATATAATGTGAAAACAGCTGAGGCAGCAGTGAATGCTGACAATGTTTCCTCAGCAACCGCAACTAATAGTAATGCAAATGACAAATATCATACAGAAATGATGTGGGAGCATGAGAATTTGGCTAGAATTTGGCAATCATCGACTCCATTACCGCCACAGCTACAACCAAAAGCCAACACAGCCATTATGACAATAAAAACTGTTAGTCCTCTATTAACCACCGATGAAAATCAAAGTGAAAACGATGTAAAAACTGATATTGCCGAGAAAAATATGCGTAATTTACGTGCCAACGCTGACGCAAGCGTAGCAGCAGCCGCAGCTAATTTGCAGCTGGCGCAGGAATTTATGGTCAGAAACAGCAGCCACCAAAATAAAGTGGCAGCAGCTTTAACGGGCGCACAGCTAGTAGATTCAGCTTTAAAAATAAAGGTAAATTGGTTTTTCTTATGTTCTTCGTACATATGTACATACATACATACATAATTACTAATTTTTGTCTACCCCCTTGCTTCTACTATCGTTTAGGCAGCGACACGCAAACGACGTCATTCTGCATCCCAAAATTATTTTCACGCACATTTCAACAGTGGCGGCAACGGCGATACACTAACTGATGCAGCTACCCACAATCTTGTTATGCAAAACAATAATAACAATGAAATTGCCAATTTAAATAGCCAGATATTGAAGTCATCGTTGCATGACAATTGCTCCACATCTGCACCCTCCACGAATGCCAATGATTTGAGTTTACAAAACTTTCTGAATGCCTCACTGCGTTTCGGTGCTGCAGCAGCTGTCGCTGCTGTAGCCGCTTCAAATGCAAATATGAATTCGGATTATGCAAATAACTTATGTGGCGCCAATATAACCTTTGATTGCGATTCAAATGCGACGAATGGTGGAAATCAAACTATAATCACTTGTCAATATCACTTAACAGCGATTAAACCGTTGGGCGACGCACAGGCGGACGTGGATGATTTTGAGGTATTTACTGGCAATGGGAATGCAAGCACCGGTGGTGGCACTGGCCGTTGCGGTGGGGTTGGGGGCGCAGTACCGTTTTCAAATGTAATCGACAAGAATCCATCCATTTTGCAGCACGTTACCATGACTTCACGTCCGTTGACACGTTAGAGTGGAATACTACACATTTAAATACTGTAAGGTAAGTAAGTGTCCACGTTTTTAAATACTGATAACATATTTAAAGTTGAGTTTTACAGGGTGAAACTTAACCTAGAATTTTTTACATAACAGCTAAACTTGTGCTTCTGATACACAATTTTTTGTATTTATTTTTAGTTTGTTTGTAAACATAATTAAAAATAATTTCAACTTAATTATTTTTTCTTATTTCGGCTTGGATTTTATTGCTAAGTAAAATTTCTTTAATCAAGAATTTAACCATCAATTAGTAGTTTTTTTTACCAAAGTTTGTTTAAGTGAAAAAGTGCTTATAAATTATATTTGTTATTTGAAAACAAATAGACAAAAATTAGATCATATAGTAGTTTGTATCAAAAATTCATAATTTTAGTATTTATTTACTTATTTTTTTATTTTAAGGTTGTTTTTTTTTATAAATTAATATCTAACTTATAAATTTTAATTATTGATGTTTACCGATTACAAATATTTGCAAAACAAAAAACAAAATTTGGAATTTTAGGAACAAACATAATTTAAAAACCTAGATACATTGAAATAATAATTAAAAAAATAATAATAATTTTAATATACAGGGAAAATTGTTAAAAGATCTACAGTTAGTTGATGCGACGAAATTTTGCGAAAAATCCAAAATTTAAATGAGAGAAAAAAATTTCATAGCAAAAAAAAGTGAATTTAAATGCTTTGGATTTTGACTCATTTATAAAACAATTAAAATTTTAATGAACTTTTGAAATTTTTTTATTCAGCTTTCTCATAAAAAATATTTATTTGAATTTAACGAAACATTAAGCGAATAAGCAAGCGTACCTTCACACGATTGTTTCCTGTGCTAAAGAGCCGCTTTCGCTCTTTTTCCTCGTTCCCTATGACAGATGCTTTGAAAACCTGCATATACATAAATATCTGTCTGTGAGATGAAAAAATTCCGCATTTACGCTCAAGCATTTCTTTGAAATATGCCAAAACTGCGTGTTTGGAAACCAGGCTCAGGAATGTAAATAAACTGAGGTAGTTCGCATTGCCCCTGTTACCTATAATTCTTTTTTTACAAACTAATCGGCCGAAAGTCGCTTCAGCGGTTACAAAGCGTCAATTATATATATATATATTTATATAATCATGTAGAAAGGCCGTGTCAGTAAGAAAATACTAGCGTAAGGTTAAGAACCAATAAAGCTCATGGAAGTGGGCTTTTCCTACTTTTTTGTTGATGTTCACTGATACCCGGCGCTACGTTCTCTTGCCTGCTCATGAAGGTAATTAGGAAGGGAGTACATACGATATCTCTTAAGAGAATATACACACGGTATACATACATACATAGACATAGATATATATTATATTTGATAAACATTTTTCACATTGAACTTACTAAATTATTTATTTATTTTTTATTTTAGGAGCGCAGAACATTGAATCTTGTCGAATGTATTAGAAAGGCGTACTCAAATAGATGCAAAATTAAACAAAACCAAACATCACTTTGGCAACAAAAACATCATCAAAACAATGGAATTCATCCTAGCAAATCACATGGAAAACGAGCTAAAAAAATGGCATGGAATCAGTAAAAATTATAAGAAATCAGTTTATTAAAACAAAAATGGCGCAAATCAATTAGATTAAGCAGCGCCCAGCGGAAAATTAAAAATAACAAAAAAAAATTATATACATATGTATATACATTACACGCGAGATATAATTCATGTTAATTTTCGTAAATTTAGTTAGATAATCAGAGCTTATCGTTTATGTGTATAAATTTATTTAATACTTTACTTATTTTCTTTCACTTTTTTTTTTTGTTAAATGTTGTAAATTATTCATATATAATGCATAAATACGTACACACTATTCTCAATTCAAAAAAAAAAAAACAAAATAACAAAAAAATTATCTTGAAAGGAGCCGCCTATTAAAAAAAAAATTAACTATTACACCTACACATATATACATGCAGTTACGAAGAGGACACGTTGAAAAAAAATATTTATGTACAATATATGTTCTAACGATATCAAAAAGATAATAACTGTATATAACATTGACTTTTATTAATTTAAATTTAATTTCGTTGACTATATATTGCTTAAATTTTATTTGTTTTCCCATTTTTTCTTTTTTTTTTTTTGTTTATACATATCTAATCTATCAAACAATATGTTTTCCAAATTAATTTAAAAACTCAACAAAAAAAAAAACGTTAAAAAAATATGTTGAATGCAACAAAAAATCCACACACAAAAAAAGATAATTGTATAAAGCATATGCATATGCGTTAAAAAGAAAAAACTACAAAAAAATTGAAGCAAATGAATGCATATGAGTTCAAAAGAGAAAAAAAATCATGTTAAATTAACGCTGCATTAAAAGAAAACGCAGTACTACACACACTACATATAGATGAATGTTTGCGACTTTCAAACCTAGTACTCCCTGTTTGTTAACCGCTGCTAATTAACGGCGGTAGCGAAAATATGCAACATTACATGAAGAAAAATATATATAAAAAAAACTATTAAAATCGGGTTCACTGAGAAAATGAAAAATAAAAGCAAATGTTTAGATATATCTATTATGAAATTAGAAAAACACACGCTGTTACACTATATACATACAACATAAAGAGAAAATAATGTGTCAACAGAAGCTGAAAAGGAATACGTGAACACCAACGTGCCAGTAGCAGCTCAGCAGAGAACAAATAGCAGCAGGAATCCCGTTCAAAAAAAAAGAGCAAAAACAAATACTGACGAAAGTAATGGATAAAATTATAATACAAAATTTACTTCAACCGCATTGAATGTACAGTGGGGCGATACATATATAACAATTGATTTCACTAATTCTTAACTCTAAACAAAAGTCCCATTTTTCGCATGTGACCTTTCATAAATGATCGTAAAGCATAGTAGAGTAAAGAAACACACTTTGAAACTTGATTTAAGCCTGTATAGCAAATTCGATGCTAACAACAGGTGGTTAGCAAAATAATATAAAGGCAGCTTTATAACCGTTGAAGAAATTTTCGAAAATATTAAATTCAGAAATTCAGTCAATTCAAAATTAAAAATAATTAAAAGCTTGCTATAAATTAAAACATGAAAATTACCAAAAAAAAGTTTATTTTTAAAAACCCCTTGTACATTCAATAGCGGTATTTAACATTTAAATTTGGCAATTACATAAAAAAATAAAAAAATAAATAATAATAAAAATAAAAATCACCAACACCTTCTCCAAAAGCACACACACAGTGGAAAATTTTGTTTGTATGTATATAAGGTTGTTGTTATATAGTGTAGTTTAAGCAAACTTACGCTGTATTACACACCCCACACATACATGCATGAACTGTACAACTATTTTTCTGTTATTTAAATTGAAAAAGAAATCAACAGCAAATTGTGAGCACATAGCACATCCTTGTTGTTGGGCAAACCAAAACAAAAAAAAAAACAGAAATAGTTAAAGAACAGCTGTTGTGGAGTTAAAATGTAATTAAAAACAAAGCAATGTAATGTAATAAAGAGTAAACCATTACTGGTTCAAAAAAAAAAACACAAAAATGAAGTAATTTATTTATTTATACTTGAAATATATTTTTTTTTAAATACATGAAATTTAGTGGAAGTAGAAAAACAAAAACCGCTTCAAAGGTTACAAAACGTAAATTCGAAAATGATTTTCGGCGTTAAATTTCAGCGGCGATTAATACTTTCAAAATGTTCAATGAGGTATTCCGTATAAAGGGCACACTCAATATCGGCAAACGTCTTATATGATTACGATAATTAATTATGAATTTTCTTATCGCAAAAATTGTACATTAAACATTATTTTTTATTTGTCAAAAAATTTATATTAAAAACGTTTATTTCGGTCTAAACGTAACTACTTTATGCCAAAAAAAAAAAAAAAATAAACAAATTTTACGCATATGTGAATTCTATTATTCAAACCTTTATGCCACATACATGTATGATGTGTTGCTAACGTTGCGCTGAGGCATGAAAATAACATTATTTGTTCAAACGTATCATTTGTTGGAATTTAAAGCGTTTCTGAAAAATGAGCAAACTGCAAAAATAAAAATCACAAAAGATATAAAAAAATATTAAACTGCAAAAAAATGTTTGATATAAAAGCACACATATGTTTACACTTAAAATCAAACGAAATCAGATATATTTGTGTTTACATTTTGGCCGCTGTTCCATCGGTCGGTAGCATTTTCGGTGCAAAACAATAAACCCGAGCTGCTTGCTCACTTCATATAAGCACTTTAAATGGAAAGATTTATTGCTTTTCCCTACGCCGTAGATACAAATTTACACTTGAAATGCGAATGTGTAAGGTATATATATAAATAAAAATTTCGTATGATAGTGCAAAAGCAATTGCCCCCATATAAATATGAAGTTCGTAAATACTTTGCTAGTGCAAAGCAAAAATACTATGGATAATAGAATTTTAAAAATTAAAATGAAAAAAAAAAGTTTTTTTGCTAAAAGAGATTTCCAAAATGTTTGTTAAAATTTTGTATTTGTTTTATATAGTAGTACCAAAATTCATTTGTGCTTTGTAATGTTTTCTAAACTTTCAATTTGTTTTTATGTTAATTAATATGTTAATTTGACCCTAATAATAATTTTCAAAATTAGAATTTTACTGTTATATTTGTGTTGTGTTTAAATGTTGCTGTTTCATTTGTTCGTGTTTTCTTTATTTGACTTGTTGATCAATTTTTTTCTGTTAATCTGTTATTTTTTTTTTTTTTTTTTTTTTGTTAATCACTCTTTCTTGGATATTTAATTTCCCCTCTGAATGTATATTTTCAGCCGTTACAAAAATATTTATACGTGCATGGCACAACAATATAAAAACAAATTTGTCACTTTTACTGTGAAGAAAGAGGTAACATTAAAACTAATGTTAAAAAATATATACTTTTTTGTTTAATAATAGCAGTTATTATATAAAAAAATTAAAAAAATACAATTTTCACATCTTTTGTTACAAAAATACTATTTAATAATTATATAACTAATTTTTTCCTTTTATTAATATTTTATTGTTGCCTATCAAACTCTGAGAACATAAGAAAAATATTAATTAATTATCAAACTAAAGGTAAAATATATTAAATATATTAGTGACGCATTTTTTGTGAATAACCCAATTTAAATATTGTAAAAAAAAAATTATTTATTCTCTGCAAACAAAGTTTGCAAAAGAAAAAAAATCACTTTTGTCCTCACATATGTATGTATATACTGTTTTTTTAATATTTCAAAATACATTAAGTTCTCTATAAATTGTTATTTATCCACTTTATGCCAACCATTTGTGTTTATATATGTGTATGTAACAATCAAATATCTAGAAATAAATTATAATAACTGCAAAAATTTAAGTTCATACTTACACATATGGATTTTAAAGTATATGTGCATACATATAATTTGTAACTAGAAATTTCATTTTAAATATTCTAATCTAAAAATTGCTTTGAAAACATATATTTTCTTTAACCAAATAAGGCAAAAGGAATTAAGCAAAGAATTGTTTAAATGAAAAAAAAAAAAACAAAATTAAAATTTTACAATTGTAATATATTGTAATATAAATTTTACAAGAAGAAAGTATAAAAAAGCTATTAATTATAGTAGTAAAAGTATTTAATTAAGTAACTACTATAATTATTAAGAAAAAGTAATCAGTTTTTATTACAATTTGATTTATTATGTAAACACATACATACATACATACGTACATATATGAAAATGTGCATGTAGGAACAAATTATACTATATTGTAATTAGTTAGTATATAGCGAAAGGTTTATACAATATGTTTATGTATAAAGTGGTAGTAAATTTCTATATGAATGATGATGTGTGTTGTAAAGAGTGCAAAAAGAGTGAAATGTGAAAGTATAAACTTCATTTTTTAAGTTATTGAAATACAAATACAAATACAAGAGAAGAAGTGTAAATGCCAAAAGCATTGGCGTAAACCCACAAAAGTAAAAAAACCTAAATTTACATACATATATACAAACAAATTAGCACACACATACACACACTCACACAGATGTATTAAAACACATACTCATACACAAGCATTTCCATTTACCTATGTGTAGTGTACAAATCATAGGTAAATACGCTTTTAATTTAAATATGGTAAAGCCTCTATGCCCGTTTTAGAAGAGTTCCCTCGCCACAACGGATGGGCTTCAACATTACAGTTACATGCTAACATGCATATCTACACATGTGCTTATGAAGTATTACATAAATGCAATTTAGCTAATTCAGAACGAAAATAAATAATAACAATAATTGCAATTTCTATTAATTTTCAACAATATTCAATTTATTCTTATATTAAGTAGTAGACGATTTTTTACTTTTTTTTTTTTTAACAAGCATTAGACAATTTTTTTTTTTTTTTTAATTTACAAATAGTAAATGGTGCACCCTTCGTTCTTACACATATGTATATATACATATATGCAAAAGTATGTATACGACAAATGTCATTTTTTTTGTTTTGTTTCAAATAGAAAGTCTTTGGGTCTCTTGAACTGTTTATTTCTTTTTCGCATAGGCGAATTCCGCCATTTTTATTTCAATATTACTATTTTTTTTATTTATTTCGATTTTTTTAACTGTCTTTAAACCCTCTTTATAATATAGATGGAGAAGCGAAAGTTATATTTGTTTGAGTTTTATTTATGTATGTATACATGTGTATATAGATACATACATATATGTAATTTTTTTTGTTTATTTGTGTAACTTTTAAACATTTTCCATCCTTAGTCAGCTTTCTTTGAAATTTTTTCGACCTTTTGGACTTTCTTCTGTAAATTTAAAGTTTTTTAACTTCAGTTTTATTCACTTTATGTACAAAAATAAATACACATACATATGTACATACATATATGCTTTTCATGTATAATTTGAAAACAACAACAAGGCATATTGAAAAGGTAGTAGCATTGAAGCTAAAGAAATTTTTGTTGTTGTTATTTCGATTGTGGAAAATAAATTTATCGACATTTTCTAAGTGTTTTTCCTTTGGTAAAAAATTAAAATAAATTAATTTAAAAAAATAATAGTTTTCAAAAAAAAGAAAAAAGTTATAATAATTAAAAAATAATGATAATTTCAAAAAAAAAAAAATATATAAACGGATTTTCTGCTTTGCTATAGATAAATATTTTTATTTTTTTTAGTTTTTCATACATTTCAATTAACAAAGAAAATTCAATAAAATCAGAATGATAAGAAAATGCAAAAAAAATTCTGTCAACAATTCTGATTTTTTTTTTTTTTTTTTTTTAGATTTATAAATTTTATCTATAATTGATTTATTTTTAGACGCATATTTGCAACTTTGTAAAATTGCTTTAATAACAACAAAAAAATATATATATTTTTCCAGTGCTACTATCATTTCAAGTTGCTATAATTGATAAAACCATAATAATTGTTAAAAAAAAAAAATATGCATGTATGTATTTCAAAAATTTCGCAATTTTATTTTGATACACAGCAAAATGTACATATATATATGTATAACCAACAAAAACGAAAATACGAAACAAATACAAGAAATTATAACTAAAATGCGTTTGCACATAATGGCATAACAACAATAAAAAAAAAATAAAAAAATGAGCTTAGAAAAAGAAAACAAAAACAAATGTTAACTCATTTTAGATTTAAGATATATTAGTTTGACAAACTTTCCGAAGGCCAAAAAATACTTTCACTATCAACACACATGTGCAAGAAGAAGAAAAAAATTAATAAAATACAAAATTAACAAAAATGCAAAATGCGCATAAGGTCATAACTGTAAAATTTATTTATTTATTTTTTTTTTTTGCTGAAATTTAAATTTAAAAACACAGTCACATTTTATACTCGAGCGTGACTTCAAACAAAAAAAAAAACAAAATATTTTTGATTTATTTAACCTAGACTTACTAACTAAAATTTTTGAAAAATACACAATTAAAATAAAGAACAAATAAACATAATTATAAGTATGGTGAATAGTTTTGAAAATCATTGCAAGCATGCGCGTAAAGAAAACGGATGTAGGTATGTAAAGAGAGCATAAAAAATTGAAATGAATATGCATTGAAAGGTAAAATGAAATGTTAAAAATACATATGTATGTGAAACATAAACAGTAATAACTGCTTTAATAACAACAAAAACGTGTAAAAAGAAGAAAAAATGTATACATATATAAAACGATAAAAGCGAATTGTACGCATAATTTGTATGTAAAGAACTCGAATGAAAGTTATCTTAAAAAAAGCGCAATATTTAAGATAAAGAAAAAATTGTAAGAAAATTGAAAATTAAACAATGCACCGTGTCGTTGTGTTCAGCAAGTGTTGAAATTCTGAAAGGAAAATGTCTGCTAGCATGAGAGATTGTGTGATTGCGCATTATATGCTTTTAGTACTTTTTATTTATATACAATGTAAATAAGTAAAAAAAAAACATGCTACACTAGAATTTGCCAATTAAAAAAAAAACGGAAAATTTGTATATATTGCAAAAGAAAAAATGTTGATGCCGTTTATTCAAAGGCAAATATGCAAAAAAATAAAAATAAAAATAATGCAGATTAAGTAAATAAACGCAAATTAATTGAAATCAAGCGTTAACTGAACAAAAAATAATAATGATAATAAAATTTAAAAAGCGCACGGATATGGAAATTTGTTAAAGGAATATCCGGTGCAGCATAGACGTATGTATGTACATGTGTATTAGGCTACGCTGCTTATATGTATGTGTGGAGTAATGCAAAAGCGCGTATGTACATATGTACATACTTCAAAAATGTAGAAGCATACAAAGAAAAATTTAGTAAAAACATAATTTTTTTTTTAAATTAACTGCAAAAACAAAATTAAAAGCACTGTGCTAATTAATGCGCATTGTACGTTTGTATGTAAATGTGCAGTGCATGCATAATGTATGTATGTAAAAGATATGCACAACAAGTGCATAAAAAGAGAGAATAGAAATCATGCTATGCAAATAAAAGTAAATTTGCTTCAAAAACAATAATAATAAATAATACAAAAATGGCAACTTAAATAAAGTCAACAAATAATTTTCTTTTTGTGCGTTTGAGTAATTGTTAAAACATTTCAACAAAACGTAAAAAATAATTCTCTTTGCGAAACATTTTATTTATTTATTTAAATATATAGTGCTTTTGTTAAAATATTTATTTTTTAATTATTTAAATTTAAAGTACATTTGGTATTTAAAAAGTTATTTTACATTTATAATTTTTTCCAAAATGTTTTGCTTTGAATTTTTCAAAACTTTTTTTTTTCTTTTTTTTTTTTATTTTGACTTGATTTGTATACATGTTTAACCCAAAAAATATATACATATTTTAGCAATTGTGCATATATTTTACTTATTTTATATTTTAAGCAATCTTCACTTCAACAGAACAAATTAGAAACCCTGCTGCGTACCAAATAAATGTACATAGCTCAGTGTCATTAAAATATAAATTGTAAAAAATAATAAATTTTTTTCATAAAAAATATATGTATATATACATACATACAAAGTAATAAGAAAAGAAATTTGTTAAAAAAAAAAATATTCAAAGTCGATTTTTCAATTTAACCTCAAGTCTTTACAACCATCTAGTTTTCTTTAAATGCCGAAATTAATGTTAAATTTTTTTTTTAATATTTTTTGTTAAACAAAAAAATCACGTAGCTATCATTTTTCGTAAAATTAAATAATAAAATAAGCAAATTAGCAAGTTTCACATACAGAGTGAAAAAAAAAATTAAAAATATTCTACTTATATGAAGTAAGAGAACACATTAAATTTAAAGGTTCTTCTTCATCCCTTATTTTAAGTTGTAACTAAAGAAGTAAGGTTTGCGTGCCTTTCAAAAAATGTAAAAAAAAAACATATTGAAGCTAATTACATAGATACATGTAAAAGATAATAGTAAAAAAATAAAACATGCATTAAAAAATAAAATGAAAATTAATGAAAAAGAATAATTTCACTCTCTTATTGCGAGAGTATGAAAAGATTGCAAACACAAAAAAAAATCAAAAGAGAAGTTTCTGTTGAAAAAAATAAATAAATAAATAAATAAGTTATAAATGTCTGTAGCTATAACGATTGCCCCTAAGATTCACCTAAGAAGCGGTAAAAGCATGTTTGAAATGGAAAAGAAAAATTTATTAAAAAATATAGATTAATAAATACGAAATTTATTTAATAAAAAATAAACATAAATTGAAAACAAAAAAATGATAATTGAAAAATAAATAAAAGCAAAAAAATAAAATTAACAACTCAAAACTAATTAAAAGTTCATAAAACATTTGCACTTGCAATTAATAATGGCATGACAAAAACCAGCTACAATTATTTAATGAAAATGTCTAATATAAAATTTAACAGTGGAAAAAAGCTGTTGTAACACTAAATATAATTATAAAATAATAAAATGAATTAACTGAAAAGAATTTACAAACTCAAAATATGTATGATTCATTACAAATAAAATGAAATTTGTAAATTCTATACCTTAGTTTAATTAATTTCTGTTTAATTTCACAGTTTTTCTATCATATAATGTAAAAAAAAAAAACAAATTATAATGAAATCGAAACTGAAGAACAATTATTTGCTAAAAATATCATATTTTAAATTCAGTAGATTATGTTTGTTCTCTATTATTGAATTTTGTAAAACAAAAAATAAAAATATATTGCTGGCAATTTATTAAAACCGCAAGAAAAATTAAAAAAAAAAATAATTGCAAAAACTAATTGAGCGCCATCAAAGGTAACCATGATAAAAAAAATATAAAAATATAAAAAAACAAAAAAAAATCGAAATTGCGTGTATAGAACGCCTCACAGTCAAGCCAATCAAGTTTTCGGCGGAAGAACTCAAAAAATACAAAAACCTTCAAACAATGCAATGTCAAAAAATGCAACAAAAAAATATAAATGTAAATTGTACTTTCCCATTCTCCCCGAAACATGTAAAAAAAACGGTTGCAATTTTCACCCTGACTTACATATAAACTGAACCAAACAACTACTATTACAGTGTAAGAAGGACAACAAATAGAAAACAAGTGGAAAACAGCAACAATTATAAAAAAGCAAAAATTCGATTGAAAATTAATAAAGTTGCGTAGAATTTCTCAAAATAATGGAGAAATTCTCGGAAAACAAAGCAAAAAGTATGTGTTTCATTTCATTAAAGTTAACAGTTCAGTGAAACTTTGAAACCTAGGGAAATTAAACAAAGGGATGTGTCCTCTCCCCACTATTGTTTAATTTGTACATTTCGAAGCTCCCTCCTCCACCAGAAGGAGTTTCCCTAACTTCGTATGCCGATGACTGCACGATATTGGCGTCTGGGCAGGATATTCATGACATTTGTTCGAAGGTGACCTGCTATCTCGCCGACCTGTCCCACTTATTCACTGCAAGACAACTTAAGGTACAACCGACGAAATCCTCGGCTACCCTCTTCACCAGCCGGTCGAAGGAATACAGGCTCGAATTAGATGTGAAGGTCGATGACGTGAAAATTCCGACCATAAATAACCCAAAGATACTGGGAGTAGCACTCGACAGCCTGCACTCCTTCACTCTGTATACGACCGAAACCGCCGCAACAAAATACTCAAAACGCTAGCCGGCAGCACCTGGGGTAAATATAAAGAAACCTTGCTGGTAACCTATAAAGCAATTGGCCTGCCGGTCGTAAGCTATGTTGCACAGATCTGGGAGCTGGGGACGAACGAGACGCATATGAAGAAGTTACAGGCTTATCAGAACACTGCCACTCAGGATCGCGACAGGAAACCTCGTGATGTCGTCGGAGCATCACTTGCACAGCTAAGCATCTATGCTACGAGTTAAGGAGCATAATGCTTTGCTCTAAGCAGTTCCTATTGGGATGTTACCGTAGGGAGCACCTCAATAGGCACCTTATTGAAGCTGAACCTCCACCTAGGCACATCACAAAGGGATTACTAGGCTTGAAGAACACCATTCAGCAACATGTGCAACAACGCTGGGCAGGACCGCGTACAGACAGGCACTGAACGCCATTCATCAGGAGTCAGTCAACATCTTCAAAGACTAACTTCCCGTGAATGGCGTGCTCTGAGAAAAATCACCACCTGTCGCAGACAACGATCTCGAGCTGCCTCGAAAGACCCGCTTGGCACTTGCACAGCTTACGTCTTGATACTGTAGCAGGTTAAATTCCTACCTATCCAGACTCGACCCCAACATACCCAACGTATGTCCAATATGTGGAGAGTCTCCCCACGAAACTAACCACCTCTTCACATTCCTCCTTAAGCCGATACATCTAACCCCCCTCTCCCTCTGGTCCGATCCCGTCGAAGCGGCACGTTTCCTAGACCTCCCGTAGGATGTCCTCGGTGACTTAGATTGATTTTCAACCTGTCCCTAAGCGGGGTTAACGTAGCCGCTACAACAACACAAACACGCTAACTTTTCTTTAGTTCAGTAAACAGCAGTTATTTTGAATTCAATATCATTGAACATGCCTCTGCTCACCTGCGATAGCTAACATGTATAATAAAAATCACCAATTGAAATTCAACACATTCATATTTATTACGGTTCTCCTTAAAATAATATGTCTTAACATAAAATATTTTTTACATGAAATTTTGAAAAAAATATATCCATATAAAAAATTTTACAATTTTAAACTAAAAAACGATGTCCACATATCTACATACATACCAATGTACTATCCCAGTGCTTTAATATTGTCCAATGCGCATTTCACTTTTTTTGGCTTTCGCAACAAGCTTTTTTTAATAGAATAAGTAAACGAATAAGGAAAACAACTTTAAAACATTTTACATAGAATGCTTTAACAAACAGATGATTGAGTAAAAATGCAATATATTGCTTAAAAACCCTCCCATCCCTTTTTCGCAGTAAGTTGTCTGCTCCACATTTGACTGGGCCAGCCAGTTGACTTTATTGTTTAGTATCATACGTCATAACAACGCCAATAACTAACGCAAGCACTGTGAAGCCTTGCGCAGCAATACGGGTGCGCATCATTAACTGAGACATACGTCGATTTCCGGTACGAAAGTTATATAGACCGTAAGTTAAAGCGCCGGCGGTAGCCAAACAACCTGCATAAATAGAATTATTGTATCTTAATAACTTATATAATATTCTTTTTATAAATTACAGGGAACATGCAGTCAAACGTTAACATACCAATTGGCACAGCCGGATTTTCTTTGATTTTGCGCATCATCTTTTCCTTGGTCGTTTCCGGTTGAAATGAACCAAAATCTTGGCGCATTTGGATCCAGTCCAAATCTTCATCTGGCAGAGTTACTTGTTCCTTTCCCATTTTTAATAACGATATTAAATATATTAACTTGAATAGTTTTTCAACAAATTGACTTATTCTTCTTATTTCACAATCGTAAAAACATATGGAAAGAAAAATAAAAATAATAATGCCACTGTGAAAGACGTTGCCACACGGATAGTTAGCTTAGACTGGTAAGAAATAATGTCGTTGTGTCAGTAAAACATGAAGAAAAAAGTATGAATTTAATGTTATAAAAAGAAAATATGAGCAGAAACAAGAAATAAATAAATTACACGTACGTGACGACCATCAAATATTGATATCAGCAAAACTTTATTTTTACATTGATTTCTAGTCTACTGGTTAGACATTTACATGATTCTTTCAATAATGTCTACAACGATTTGTTTGACTGTCAAATGTTTCAAGTAAATTCTGATTGGCTTATTTATCTTTACATTTGTCCCAGTATATTACAGAGAACTTTTACAGGAGCGTTTATGACTAAAATCTAGCAAATATATTCTCAAGAAAATTTTTTGTTTATATAATCACTTTTTTATGACTGAGTGAAGCAGAATGGGCAGCTCAGAGCTTGAACAGATATCCAAATCAGATGTGTTCGAATTTACATTTTATTTAAGTAAATCATATTTCCTGTTTAAAATAAATAATGCGACTTCTTAGATCAAGTGAAATATTTCCAAATCATTATAATCTGTCGCTGTGGTGCTACACAAAAGCAATTGATTTATATTAATGACATTAATCAGAGACCGTAATCATTACAGGTAATTAAAATATAAAATCACAATTTAAAGATAATTTCTTGATTTTTATAATTTTATTCAGTTGATAGTAAATATTTTTTGAGATTTACTTAAACCCTCAAACAATAATGATTATTATTGTCAATAAAGAAAATATCTCTTAGATAATAATATTTGCTGACCGCTCATTTTTGCACAAAATATCACAAAGAGACTCGGATAAATTGATATATGACCTTATAATATATTTTGTAACTAAAATATTAACGCTAAACACATTGTGTTATTTTGTATAAAAGTTTACATAAAAAAATTTAAAAATATTTGTCCCAGCTTATTTAAGGCTAAGGTGTAATTTTAGGGAATATGATTGATATTACTTTATGTAAATATATCAAGAAACAGTTAATAAATCATTTTACATTTATTATCTTATTTGTTACCTTTATTTTATTATATTATTTAGCTGTTAATAAATATATATTATATGTATATAATCAAACAATTTATTCCTTTTGAAAAATAACATCTTTGTACAAACAACAAAAAAGTAATTGTGAGAGCTACGTTGTTTATGAATGTTCCAATAAAATTTGTTTAAAGATATGAATGCCTTTCAAAAAATTTGAAATGGAACATTAACAGTGTTACCCATAGCTGAATGGCCACAACCATGTTTAACCACAATACAACACTGAGCGGACGCCATCAATACACGTTTGTAGAATTGAAATAAATTGTAGAGTTTTCTTCGGTTTCCTCGTTTATCGTTCGTGTCGTTCGTTTGTCGTGCAATTTCTCTAAAAGTTTTCATTTTCTCGTCTTGAATGCAGAAAAATATAAAATTTCAACATTAAAAGTATAATAAAATAATAGAAGTATAGATAAATATAAGGTGGACACAATGTGCTATATGTGTGTATAAAAATTGAGTGTTTTGCGCAATAATTTTACTTCGAAAATTGCATGTGAAAAAATCGAAGTACATTTCGGTCGTTGCCGCAGCAGTTGGTTAAGAAGAACGAAAAGGAAGAGAAGCAAGGAACAGTAAAGAAAAAAGTTCATACAGTGGTAAAAAAAAAGTATAAAATGAAATGTGCATAACTGCCGATGAAAAATACTAAGATTTACATTGGAAATTAAAAAGAAAATATATCTGTAATTAACCGGTGACATTAACTGTTGTGTTTTGTAAATACAGAGATTAAAAGTAAGTGAAGATGTATATAACGATAAGAATTTTATTCAAGACCATATGAAAAGCGAAGCGGGAGAAGCGTACGGCAGAAATGTGTGTGTACATAGATATTCGTGTGTGTGCTTTGTTTCTTTTTTTTTTTTTCCTAATAAAGAGGTTAGCGCGGGTAGTCTCGGTAGTTTTGGATTTTGCAATTTTTTGTATGAAACGCCGCGGTCAGCGCAGTTAAAGCAGAATCAATCGTCAATACCACGCATTACTTCGCGCGGGGCACACATTATTTTACTGCGATGTCTGGTGCTTTAGCACAACACCCGTAAGCCCCACATTTACAGTAGTCAGCAAAAGCGCACAGCCTGTGCCACGAATATGCTGCTTTATTTGAAAGTAGCTACGCTATACCTTTGCCGTTTACACCGCTGTTGCTTATTCTCCTTTCTTTGAGTTTTCTGATCACTTGTATATCTGCTTGTGCTTGGATGGCTATATACTCCCCATCGTTTATTTTATTTTTCCGGTTGCCTATTAACGAACAAAGATTATTGCGCGCCGAGAATCTGTTTGATACAGAAAGCAACAATAGCAAATGATTTATTGATGTTGCCGGAACACAATTGAAATTGTTGGTTTGTTTTTCAATTTCGATTTTCGTTTAATTTTTGGTTGACGCTTTTATAAATGCGACCGGAGGAAAAAACGTATAAATGTAATGATATAATCGAGTGGATTAGGAATCCAGAAAAAGCATAACAGAATGTGTACAGAGTAAAAATAATAGTTTTAATTTTGTAACGATTGAATTTTTAGTTTCATCAAAATATTTTGGAAACATTGTGTATTGCTGTAATTTTATGAACTTAGCGTTCCTAGCTGTCCACGTCTTATGGCATGCTTTTTTATGACCAATAGATTATTTTGCAAGCATTGGTGTGTCTTTTAACATCATGTAATAATTTGAGAAGTATGTTAAGTATGGAATGCGGGAATACAACAAGTATTTACATATATAAATTCATACATATTGCACAAACATATGTGTGCTATTACTGGCTTTAATTTATTTTTGTTAAATAAGTTTTTAAATGCAGCAGGTTTTTGAGAGTAGCCTTGTTTTATTTTTTATTTACATACATGCTATGTGGCACTTTTACCGCTTCTATTAGCTCTTGTCAAATTGAATAGACAAGAACATGACGATTAAAAAAACCCAAAACACGTTAAATCTCAATATTAAACGTCATATATGGTACTCATACGTGCATTAATTTCCATTTTAATTGAATGTAAACACAAACTATGTATCTACATATATGCATGTATTATGTATATGCAATATGTGCAATAAACTTTTTCAACAAAAGCATATTGCAGAAAAGAAAATTGATTTTCGCTTTGTGTGTCAAATTGATTTCGCCTCATTTTTACATGTCCTTAAAACATACGTATCCATGTACATATGTACATATTTTTGTATATGTGTGCGAATTGGTATTTTATAGCCGTAGCCGGCATTTTTCAGTTTCACTGAATGGGGGTGGTTTCTTTCGATTTTTTTTTTTTTTCTTTAGCTTAAGCATTCCAGTTGTCACTGTCGGCACCCCTTACCTCGCACCCTCAATAAAATAGGAATATGTAAATGTGGGTGTTGGTTGTTGGTTGTTGGCTCGATAGACTTCTACTTTGGCTTAAGGGCAACAAATCTAATTTTGCTCATCAATCTGAACTCCCTTTCGCAATGCTTATTTCTGTGGTTGATTTAGTGGAGATAGGGGCCAGTCAGGCGATTTATGTTAGCGAGTGATATGTATTCATTGTCAGAAGTGTGACAGCTTGCACAATTAAATGGTTGGTTTTTTGTTGAGAAAATTTAAATGTAATGTACATTTTATACGCATAAAAAGTTAATGTTTATAAATTTTTTAAAATTGTATTGTATCTATAGTATTACATATGAATAATAATATGTAAAAAAATATTTCAAAATTTACCCAGAGAAGTAGCTAATTTCTATATTAATTGTAAAAGATTACACTTTAGAAAGTCTAAGTCTAAGTTTGAGTTCTATTTAAAGACAGGTGATATCAGCAATTTTAATGATGTAAATATTTCGTTAACTCGTTTGTGATTTTATCGTTTAATTCTATTTTTATTGCCTGTTTAAAATTTTGTAAATTTTGATTCTTGCATCTATCGTTTTTTACGAATTTTCAACAAAATGTTAAATTATACAGTCTCTTTTCAACCTCGGCGTTTTCACGTCTATTACCTGTTCATGTATCACACATGTTGTTATTGTCATTGTTATGATGTAAACAAAAGTTCGTTGAACGAATAGCGCGCTCGAGTACCAACGCATAGCCACACATCGGCCATTGAGGCAGTCACAGTAGCGTTCACCAAATATATTTCTATGTATTTTAATGTGTGCATCGTTTATGTAGCTTGAATAAATGTGTGAAATAGGTCTAAACATAATATGTAGACACGCCATATGAGTGCGCCTTAAGTTCAGAAATTACAATTCCAAATACAAAACATGTGTTTGTGAGAACGTCATGAACAGTGCATACAATAGTAACTTGCCCAAAACAAGCGCAGTCGAAAGAAAGTTAAGATCGAGTCTTTGAGAAAACTACAAACAAATATCATAAAAATGTTTAGGCGTACGAACAGAATTTGATTTATTGTTGGATTTTCACAAGAGACTTAGAATAAGCACGCATTAGTAGAAGACGCTTTAAAGTGAAGTTGAAATTTATATTTAAATTTGCCTCTGTTGCTCTAGCAGATAAATCTCGGTTTATTAGAACCACTATTGTATATATAACATCTGTCCAAGCGTAGTTGAACTTTATTTTTTATTTGTATACAATTCTCCCTCTTTCAGTAATCCAAGTGGAACTTACATTTTCTAATAAAAATTGTATGCCAGCATGAGCTATAACCAGAAACCACCTGGTCCGGGCGGCAGTGGCATGGGAGGAGGTATTCCGCCGAATGGACCGAACAATCAGCAAGTAGCCAAGACTTTGGCCGGCATACAACAACAAATGCAGAATCTAGTACATGGACAGAATGCTTTACCCCAATCCTCGCAGGCGGAGCTTAATGTTTTCTTTCAGCAACAACGTTTTCAAAATATGCTGAAACAACAACAGTTATTGCATTTTCAAATGCAACAACAGCAGCACCAACAACAACAGCAACAGCAGCAGCAGCAGCAACAACAACAACAAAAGGATCGTGGCGGTGGTAGTGTAGGCATTGGTGGTGGTGGTGGTGGAGGTGGCGGCGTTGGCGGTGAACCATTAGCGCTCACACGCACTCCCGCAGCTGCTGAGTTGTTAAATAAAACCTTCCAACAGCATCAGCAACAACAGCCGAATGGCAGTGCTGCTGCACCCAATGCAGCCTTGAATCAATTTCAACAGCAATTGCAAGCCTTACCACCAAATCTGATACAACAGTTGCAAAATTTGTCATATCAAATGCAACAGCACCAGCAACAACAACATCAACAACATCAACATCAACATCAACAACACCAACAGCAACAGCATCCAGGTCAGGCGGCGCAGGCACAACATCATCCCACACATCAGCAGCCGCCGCCACCACCACCAACACAGCAACAACAACAACAACAACAGCAACCACAACCATTGTTGACGGCCCATCAACAACAGCAATTGCATGGGCAAATACAGCAACAACAACAGAAGGCACTCCAACAATTCCAACAAAGTTTACGTTATTTCCCTACAGCAGCTCCAACACAACCATCGGTCGTACCCCAAACAACTGCAGGTGGCAATAAAGGAGGTAGTGCAGCTGCCCCATTAACGCAGCAGCCACCAATTCAAACCCCACCACCACAACCACCGTCCTCTACTTTGATTGGAAATCAATTAAAAACACCTAATTTGCCGCCAAGCACTCAAATCACACCAGTGTCTGGTAATGTGGGCATGATTCCAGGCAGTATAGCGCAACAGGCTGGCAAGACCAATGTAAGCAGTACATCGGTAGCCACACCAACTTCGGCAGCTATGTCTACCGCTGCTGGTGGGGGTAATACTGCTCCTATTGCCGGGGCTAAACAAGCACCAACGCCATCCATTTCCCTTTTACCGGCCAAGTCTGGCACATCAACCGCAGCACCCGCTGCCGCACATCAACAAAGCAAGTTCGGTGCTGGTAAAACATCACCGGTCGTCAGCGCCATACCGCCACCATTCCCAACGCATTTTCAAAAACCGTCGGCGATCGCCTCTAGCGGCAACACCACAGCCACTACTAATATAACGTCAACAGCCAAGACTGGGGCAGTGCCTACAGGAGCAGCAGCAATGACATCCGGCGCTTCAAATACGGTTGGATTGAATAAGTCACCTCAGCAATTCGCCAACCCTGTACCGCTTACAAAACAAGCATCATCTGCACAACCAGAGCCACCAGCTGCGCAAACAGGTGCGGTCGCTACCACTGCTGCTGCCACTGCTACCACAACATTGACTACAGCCGCAGTCGCTACTACGGCAAATACTGGGGCAATCCTTACTGATACTGCAGATAAAAGTAAAGAAACTCAGAAGGCTACAAATTCAATATTAGGTTCTCCTGACTCTGCTGGTCCTAATAACACCATAGAGCCACCGGCGGATAAACATGTTAAAGCAGGGACAAAGGAGGAAGTTAAAAGCGCTGTAGCAACTAGTGATGCTGTTTGCAAAGCGAAAGAGGAGCAGAATGTAGGCACAGCCGCTGTAAAGCCAACTCTGGCGGAGGGGAAATCAGAAAAGAATGGTGATCCTGCAGCATCCAAAGATACAAATATGGATGCGGCTACCAAAGTCAAGAAGCCAGCAGATGGGGGAGACAGCATGCCTGAGAGGACAAACACTACTGGTGAGAACTCAGCTACGACGGCTGATTGGATTCATATTATAAAATCAAGTGATGTTGATGTAGAGCAAAAGAAGCTACATGATGCAAAAGAAAGAGATGGAAACTCTAATAAAGAGTCGAAAGCAGATTTGGTCACTAAAACTGACGAACAAAATAAGGTATTTGTAAAAATAAATCAAAATAGTGTACAATACGTCCTTATTTGAGAAGAACGAAAGTAGAAATATTACCTTTCTGTTTTGATTAGCTTTTATAATAAATATTTATTCTTATTTTCAGAATGTGCAAAAGTCGGAATCTGCTATTGTACCAACTACAAATGATGAGAACAAAAGTACGACTGATGAATCACATGACCCAAAGTCTGAAAAGAATCAAGACAAAAACATTAAATCGCCAACATCTGTCGCTGAAAAAGAAGGTGAAAGGAGTGATAAAACTAAAGTTAAGGAAACACCGATAGATACTGAGAAAATTGATATCACTGAAACGAAACCAGCAGACGATGTAACCAAGAACTCTTCCGATTCGGCAGCAAATAAACCGCTAAGCACAGACAAAAAAGAAGCTTTGAAAACAGCAAATGATTCAAAAACTGTTGTATCTACTCCAATTGCCACTGAAGCAAAACCAAAAGCTTCAGCAGCCCCAGCAGATGAAGTTAAGCCTGCAGCTAAGGTAGCTGATAAGCCAAGAGAGGAAAAAAAGAACACAAAGTCGGAGAAGACATCGGCTATTACTGCCTCCTCATCGTCAACCGACCATGCAACACACTCCAGTTCTGGTAATAGCGGTAACACCAATAATACGATTACAAAGAGCACAAAATCAAAAGCTGAGACAGCACCAGATTCTACAAATAGCTCAGTATCAGACGTGATTGTGGCTACACCTATTAAACGTTCAAGTCGTCAACCGAAAACTGTTGCAAAATCTACAGAAAAGGCAACAATTGAAAAGAGTGAAAAGGTAACGAGCAGCAGCCGTTCGTCACGCAAATCAAAAAGTGGTGTGAGCAGCAGTAACAGTAGCACAGCCGCTGAAGTACCCGTTTCGCCGATGACACCCAAGCCGAGCAGCGAACAAGGACCCAGCACTAGTGCTAGCGATCGTAAAAGCTCTCGCCATCGCCTCAAAACTATACCATTTCAAAGTCCACTGCCGGAATTGGCGTACATCACAAAATTATCAGCTAGCGAAGCTTCCAACTCCCCAAAACCCATGTCGATTGAAGATAAGTTGATTGTATTCTACAAAAATGAATATATGGCAGTGCGCAATGCCGAGGGTACGTTTTACTTATGTCAAACGATGCAAAATGTTTATCGCACATCGCCTCGAATCAGTATTCGTTGGCTTTCGGAGGATCCTAACAGCAGTGGCATTTATATACCTGATTTTTATGATCACACCGATATTGAGTGTGTATTGACGACGGTTGAATTAAAACGTGTTGACAAAGGTCATCTGAGTTTGCCGAAGAAGGAACAAGCGCGCATTGAAAGTATACTCAAGAAGGCTATCGATGTAGAAAAAGGTTTGGTGCCAAGACCCGAACTTACAGAGGAGAATCCAGATGGATGTAAGTAAAAAAAAAAATAAGTAATAAAAACAAATCCTTTATGAAAACAAATACAATTTTTGTATTAACTTAATGTTTATAGTGGATATATCATTGTACAAAGATGAATCTCAGATTGAAAAGAAATTGGCAATGAGTGCAACACCTACTACTGCTCGCAAGTCACGTCGTAGCGGTAATGAAATTGTTACACCAACAACTGGTAGATCTAGTGCTGGTGCATCATCAGCAAATTCGACATCCAAAGGACGCAAACGTGGCCGTGGAAAGACTATTGGTATATCTGAAGGTGATAATGGTGTCAAGTCTTCGGCAAAGAAAAGAAAAATCGTTGCTAAACGTAAAACGAAATCGAAGAAAAATACAACTACTGATGAAGAGAGCAGCGATGATTCCGATGCGGAATATAAGCCAAATCAAAAGAATGCAAGTGCTGCATCAAAGTCATCACCTAGAGCACAACGTTCGCCATTGGCAAAAGCTAGAGCGGCTTCACCAATTAGCTCGACAACAGCGCGAACTAAAAACGTGACTGCAAAGGTTGGTACAAAAAAATAAAATAAAAAAATAAGCAAGGTCAGTGATTAACTGAAAGGGTTTAGATATTTTATTAAATATCTGCAAATGATTCAAGTAGTTGCAAAAGAGTTACGGAAATTTGGTATTTTACTCTAGCTTACATTCCAAGAAAATACTAGCTATAATTTAGGCGAAGTGAAAGTTAATTTAAAATTCATATACAAAATTTCCACATGAAATCTTTCCGTCGGATGACGGACCAATAATAATTAGAACTTAATCCACTCCGAATCCGTTGCTGTCCGTATTTAAAGTGAAAATGAGGTGTAATTATTCCACTTCTGAATTAAGGAAAACGAAACAATATCTGTAGAAGATATTACTCTATAAAATTTTGCAATTTCTTTGTTTGTAGATACTAAACTATATTAACATGTAAATGATTCCGCTGTTGTATTCTGTTTAACAGGTTTATAAACACGAGACATCTGCTTTTGTTTTGTTATGTAATACACTATTTCTCTTTTCCAGCCAATTTCAACAGCCAGTAGTCGCGGCGAACGAGCAAATAAACGCAAGGCAGCAGCAGATGGTGCTCTTGTGGAAATTACACCTACACCGGCAAAGAAAGCTGGTTGTGTAACATCAGCGGCTGCTACTGTTGCCACAGCATCAACACCAAATGCCTCAAAATCAAGCAATGCAACAAAAAGTAAAAGTATTACTGAAAATTTCTTATCTTATTGAGCTTGTATTAATAAAACTATTAATTATTAACTAAACAGCTCAAGATGGTGAGGCGAACAGTATTGCGTCTGCGGCCAAAAAAGCCATCACAGCGGGGGATGCAACAAATATGGTGACTAGCACGACAAATGTTGCCAACAATACAACAGCAGATAGTAACAATACAGAGGCTTCCAGCACCTCAAGCAGCAGCGGTGGTGGTAGTAACGGTAGCAATCGACCTACCAGAAGTCGAAAGTAGAACCCGTAATTTAGTTAAGCAGTTAAAATATGTAAATTATGAATAGTAGGATGTAGTGTTTATGCAATTAACAATTGCAAACCAAATTCAATAGGTACGGAAAACGCACACTTAGGTATAAAGATTAATAATATACATTATAGATTAGCGGCTAGACACGAACAAAATCATTGCGAAATAAATTGTGAATTTCGTTTTAAAGTTATGACGACAAATAAAGCGAAATTTCAATTCAGTTATGCGTAGCTAACATCTAACACTACTAATAATCTGACCATAATGCAAAAGTAGGAAAATCGTGCGACATTAAGAAGAAAAACTTAAAAACATTAAATTTAGAATGTATGTGTTGTCGAAAAGTAGCAATAGAAGTTATAAAGCATTTGGGCGAAAATGCCACATGACGTAACGAATACACAATGCGTACTGTGAATGTTATTTTGCAATTATAAAATTTTCATTTTCTTCCAAAAGCATAACAGCTGTGCTTCGTATTAATTTTTACAAAAATTATAGCATGAAATAATTGCAGAGAGGAAGAAAGTTAATAAAAAAAATTACCGTTAATATTGCTATAAATTATACTTTTTTACTGTGCTTATTACATTATATTCCCTGTAATTTATAGGGTTTATATATATATATATATTTTTTTTTGTAATTAATGGTTAATTGGTTACTTTTTGTTTAGGTACATAAGAGAATATACTTACGTTTTTACTTTTGTATGAAGGGTGTTGGTGAACAAAAAAAAGCAAACAACTTCGCGAACAAAATGAACGTAATTGTAAGAAAGAGAGAGATAGAGAGAGGGAGAGTGCAGCGAATGTTTTTAACACTCTGTAACTGGAAATAGAGTTGGTTTGCTTCTAATATCCATTTAATTCTCAGCAATAAAATACATATTATTTAAGTAAATGTTGAACTTATTAAGTGGGAAAAAGTTCTGATATTTATTAGCTGTAAATATAGAAAAACAAATTAAACATTTATTGCAGATATTACATTTTTTCTAGCCAAAGCCGGACAAATAAGGGCATAATTAACATAAATATTTTTATGAATTGCAAAATAAGCATTCATACGGTAACAAAGTCTTCTTTCTTCATTTTATAGCGAAATAAGAAAAGAAGAAAATAAAAAACTAGAACGTATGGAATAAAAAAAGTAAATACACCATATATCCATATATGTATAAAAAAAAGATAACACAAAGGTGCATATAGTAGTTGCATTAGGTGTAATCGAAAGAAAAGAGGTGTGTTTATGAAGGCAATATTAAAGCAGCGTTTAAATATCAAAAATAAAATATTAAACATATTAATGCAGGGATGAAAATCAATAGATATTTGTGTATATTAAATGTACTCATTCCCAATAAGATAAAATAAAATTAATAAAAGAAAAACATTTCGCACACAAATTTGAGACAAAAAAAATTAAGTTTACATTACAGTTCATATGCATATATGACTTGGGTCGCAAATTTGAAAAAAAAAAAAACATGTAGTTATATTGTTTCGTCGTGAAGAGGCAGAATGTGTAGTGAAGCAAGAGTTTATAAATAAATATTTAGTAAACCGTAAACAACAATTTGTGCATGAATTAAAAGTAAGAATCATAATATTCAACTAGCCATTCAAAAAATAACATCAAATTTAAATATAGATTGTAACATTTTCAAAACATATATATAAACTCATTATATACGTATGCAATATATATACATACATACGTACAATTAATTTAGTATGTAGTCAAATGCACGTAAAATTAGTATGTGTTTTGAAAAGGATAAAAATGGCACTGCTAACAGGACAAACAATTTATTTTAAATTAATTATTATAATAAAATTGATTTAAAAAAAAAATAGATAAAAAAAACTTGAACAAAGCGTAAAGAAACAAGAATTTTTGACAAGTTGAAAATTGCATTTCTTTGTAAGAAAATTATGTATGCTCTAAATATAAATAGGAAAAATATAGTTATTAAAAAAATAAGAACATATGCCTATACACAAAATACATAAATATACGTATATATATATATGCATATAATTGTAAGAAACCAATAATTTTTCCTTTTTAATTAAACAATAGCAAAAAACACGCGCCCATGTAAGTTTCATTAAATTAGGTTTTTAAAATATAATATACAGTTTCAAACAAATTGCTATAAACATATATCATATGAAAAAGCATATAATAATTTAACATAGACACTTTGGTGTAATTTGTAAAAAAAAAAAAAGAAAGAAAAAAATCTGAATTATACATATTAACATAAGTTAGTAAACACATTAATAACAGAGGCATATTAATGCCAATTTAGCAGACCCAAATATATAAATATATACAGTAAAATATATTAGAATAAGATCAAAGCAAGATCCCTGAAAGTTTGGCCCACAAATAATACAAAGCAATTTAAACCCCGCACATATATAAAAAACAACAAATTATGCATGTATGTTTGTGTCTATTATGACTCCAAATGAATTTACATTGTTATTCAGGATGTAATCTCACAAGTAAATCAGCAACTATTCAACTCTACAATATGTACTTTTTAATCTGAAGCAAAATAAAATCGATAGAAATCAAAAGTGCTGCTAAATAGAAATTTTAATGAAATAAAAAGATCCATTATAAAAAATGAAATTATGTTAATATCAACAATAGCTGAACGATTAATGAAATACAACATTATAGCTCAAAAAGTTTGAAAATGTATGGTCAATCTATTTTTGATCACAATTCATTGCATAAATAACATCGGAGTACTTCTGAACATTTCTTACAACATGGTACATCACTTTTAAATAAATTGAAATCAGCAAGCATTCGTACCAATAAAAAAAAATAATAAATATATGCGCAAAAGATAACAAATAAAAAAAATTTTATATAGAGCAAACATTAAAAATTTGAAAATAAATAATGACGAATTAATTAGAAATAATAAATACAGGCAGAAATACGGTAATTATTACGCATACACATATATGGGACTAAAAATAAATACCGTATGCCCCTATTTAGTTATCGTATCTTCAGTTAATATCAAGGATTTTCAAACATATTCACAAAAACAAAAAAAATTTAATAAATAAAAATAAAAAGGTAAAAAATATACTATTAAAAATATTAAAAGAAAAGGAATATATATACAAATATGCATAAAAATTAATTTATCATTTAAGTTTATGATATAAGTAACTAAAACAAAAAGGAATAAAATTCATTTTGAAATTCAATAAAAAAATAAAAACAGTTTCGTTTTTCATTGAGAATGGATGTTTATGAAAACCACTGATTAAGATGTCTCACTACTTCCATCACATCAACAATTAGTATCTGGATATACACTAACCACCTTTTTGCATTAACCGTCAAATTATTGTTTAACTCGACGAGACGCAAGGAAGGGGTGAATATTACGTTCAACCGCGAGGAAATTCGAGTTATTTAACTTAGCCGACTTTTAGACAGTAAGGCGCTTGACTTCTTCAGATGGAATAAGCAAGCTGATGATAAAACATCAGTATCTAGCGGGAGCTCACTCTGTCTCTGACCACTCTAACAATACCCGACATGTGGAAACAGAGTAGAGTGGTTCCGCTACTGATCAAAAATCAACAGTGCTTGGCGTAAAACAAACTAATACGACCTAGTATTCCATAATGCGGCCTTTAAAGTTTAAGATTGAGATTGGGAAAAGGCCTTTAGAAGCATTGAAGAGGATTAAGCAATGACTGAACAACTGCTTATATTCGAATTACTATTTTTGCAGAACAACTTTTCTGGAGCATGGGTGATTATAAAGAAAGAGCTAAGCTAAGCTTTATGATGAGCCATAAAAAATGATTTTATTACCCGCTTGGAATGGAACTTCATACACTTTTCTTATGTAGATGCGTAGCAGTGAATAATCATATTTATATGTATGTATATTTGTAACGAAATAAATAAATTACCTTTAATTTAATGTTGCATTGGATTAGGCATTTTTTATTTGATTTTAGACGTCATCATCATGTACGAGTACTGCACCAACTTAGTACATTATTGTTATTTATTTACCAAATCAAAATAAATTATTTTGTATATGAATGTGTTTAAACTTAGCTATTATGTATGTTGTTGATTCTTTTGCCCATCTTCTCTTTTTTCATCGCTCAAAATAGTTAATGAATTGTTGAACTCGTTTGCCACATTTTCCAACTCGTCCGGTCCCGTCGTTTCTGCATCATGAAACTGTTGTTCGTCTATATTGTCAACGCCAAGATCCTTTAATATGCCACGTAAACGACGAATTTCCCGGTGAGCATCATCCAATTCATGCTCCAAATTATCAATCATTTCAGCCGGTATAGGTTTATCACCCAATTCCTCACGTATGAAATCCAATGGATTTTCAGGCTTCACATTCGCTTGCAATAATTTGTTGAGTATTTCGTTAAGTTTCGATGTTATACCACATTCCCGCAAATATGCATGACGCATATCCTTTTTCGCTTCAGATGAAATTTCTTCATTTAAAAACATTTCCATAATCTTACTTTAATTTAAATAAAATATAAATTAAAAACTGTGTCCTTTAATTGGCAGAAAAAATCGAGTTGAGGTTAAAAAAAAATTTGCAAATATAACTGTAACTTTTTGACATTTTGTATTTCCTGAAAAATCGAACTGAATGCAGTGTTGGGCAATGATTGAACATTTCATTAGGGATGTGTTGGAGAGAAATCATTTAGAATAATCGGTCAACATTAATTTTTTGGAGAGTTTTTAAAATAAATTTTTTGCCAAATTCTTACCTGAAAAACCCATAAATTAAGTAAATGATTTATGCACTACACATGATTATTTTATTGTTCGTATGATTACCTTTCTTAAATATGGTATGCTTAGGTAACAGTTATTTTTATTTTACAAATATCTTTTATAGATGCTCTTTAATGTTTTCATAAAAGATGTTTTTTTTTGTTGTATAACTTTATATGAAGTTTTTTGCTGTTTAAGAAAAGTTTTTTACTTTCAGCAACTTACAAAAGTTTCATTTACTGGTATTTTTTAAATAAAATAAGAGTTATACGTAAGTAACAGTGTATAATTCAATATATATAAACTGTAAAATTAACAAATGGTGCGGCAACAAGTGATCATAACGTCTTACGATTTTTTTTCATTTAAATCTTAATAAACATAGATATATTCAAAATATAAGTACCGTTATACAATATATTTTGGCGAATCTCTTCAATAACTTCGTAAACGTTACATTTTTTTAAACTTGTTAATGAGTCATATAATACAATATAAAGGTACATAATTTTTTTTTTAACATATGTATTGCAAGCATAATTTTTGATAACTACTTTGGGACTTTTCCATATTTCACAAAACTGATACAATTTATTTTTGTCCAAAAATCAGTTATTAATCTCACTGTGCTCCTTCAGCTTATACAAGAACTTATATTTGACAGCTTTTATAATGTGGCGAAAATGTAATTTTGAATGATAGGTGAAAAGATGATGTTCTAGAGCGTATGCATCGAATGCTCTCTATCGAGAACACTTGGTAAAAGCTTTCCAGAGATGAGTATAAGCAACCAATGAGGTATATGTATAAGAGCGAACTGTACATTACTGACAATTTTAGTTCAATAGAGAACTCGGTAGTGGCAACATAGGTGAAGAATGAAGCCGATAAACTGTTTGTTTACAGAAGAATAAACTGTGTTTTTATAGATCGTTGTATTGTTAGTAAGCTGTGTGCTTACAAAGGTGATATTAAATTGTTTATTTACAATTAACAAGTTGAACAAACAGATTTGGTTAAATTTATTTAACAATCTAGTGACCGAACCCGAAGAATTTGGGAAATCATCGCATATGATTTAGCAAAATCGTTGCAATAGTATAGACCTTTTGTTTAGCACGCGACCTGCAAAAGAACATTATGTAGGTTATCACATAACGTGGAAAACAGCAACACAAAATAAACGATTTGAGGTATTTAACCGCGGTTCATGTTGAAGTCGCTAAAAAATACCCAACATGACTAATAGTGCTGCAAACTAAAAAAAAAGTGGTACTACTGTGAATGGGCTACTGAAAACCACCAAAAACGTCAGATTGTTTGAAATTTTCAGTTAAACTTCAAAGTTCAGTTACATTTCAAATTGGAACACTAAGTAAACTGTCACCTTTAATTCATGTTTATTATAATTTTTAACCAAAATATCTACGGAGTAACTCATTTTGTTTTGCTTTTCAATAAAATATTTCACAAGCGAACTTTTTTTTTACCAGTGTTGTAAAGTAAATGCAAACCTAGTCCTCTAGGGTGTAGATAATAAACCAATTGGGTGTTCTTTTGTAAATCGCGGGCAAAAGAAAATGGCTTACCTATATAATTGACACTTTAAAAAACGATGACGCGATTATCTGCCGAGCTCCTCCTTAAATTTTGCGCGGATTGTCAAAAAAAAAAAAAAACTGGAAGAGCCTACAGTTTATTTTGAGACGCCTACGAGCAGCTGATTAATTTTTAAGAGCAGCTTTTTATTACATGTCAGAAATGCACTCGGAGAAGGTGAACTTATTTAGAAAATTTACTTTGAAAATTGAAAAGTAACGCCATATCTAGTTTTCGTATCGTGATAATTTACCCAAAAAATGTTTGTTAACAAAATTCGATTGTAACATGAGCAATTTTAAAATTATTCAATAACATTACTTTAAAATTATATTATAATATTTGGCAGCAAATAAAAAATGTAAACAGTTCTACTGGTTTCTGCCAGGAAAGTACATACATAAAAAATAAAATTGTTTGATGGAAAGGCCCTCAGTATGTTTGTTATATGTTTGTATATATATTACACATGCAAAATTATTATTAAATATTTTTCATTCATTTGACTTCAGTGTCTTTTCTTATAAAGTAAACTACATAAGAATATTTATTATGTTTGCTATTATTGATTTTATTGTTGTTGTTGTCATATAATATTCCTTAAATATGTCTCAAATAAAGCGTTGTCCATTTTTGCGTTACATAGATGTTAATGTATGTATGTATGTTTTTAATTTTTTGTTATATTTTTTATTTTTTTATTTATGTATACATATTTGTGTATGTGGGTACATTAATTTTTGTTTAATCATGGCTTCTACTTTCTACTAGGCAAAGATTAATCCTTTTTTTTTTGATAGAATCATTCTTAATCATTTGTCGAGAAACTCCAAAATAATGGCCATGAGCTTTCACTTTAAGATAGTGAAGAAGTGATCTCATCGCTCTAGTTGATAAGAAAAGAACATTATTTCTCCAATCTGTTCTATTTTTTTTACTCATCTATAAGGTAACTACTAGAATCTCTACTAATTCTACCATCAAACATTACATTTTATGATAAGCAATTTCATTTTATTTTTGCTAACAGCATTTCTAAGCACAATTTTTGTTTCTCCAGCAATTTATTCACTAGTCACACTAGTCATACGCACATTATCAGTCTATATCTTATTCCCTACAATTTTTTTTATCCAAGTTTAAAGCATTTATACGAACATATATATATATTTACAATATGTCGATATTTAGTGAAAGCGTTTAAATTGTGCAAAACTGAACTTTAAGCTCCTAAGTGTATCAGTATAATAAAACTTATTTTAAGTAATAATTAAAATAATTGATTGACATATGTTTGGACAATTTCGGGACTATTTTCAATTTCAGCAACACTATTGCCTATTGTGAATTATAGTTAAAAGAAGAAGAAGCGTTAATTAAAATATTTTTGCAAGAAAAGAAGTGGTATACGCAGTTTTTTTTAAATAAAATGCCAAAAATTCAAGAAAATTTATATCACAGGGGTCAACGGGAGTAACGAACGGTGTATAAGCATCAGGTCGAAATATGCACAGAAAGGATAGTGGATCTATCATCATATCACATATCACCATATGTATGTATATGCCAAGGAGATATAAGCTACTTCCTTTTAAGTCACCCAAGCTAAAAAGCATGCAAATCGCTCTCTCTGCCGAAGTCAAATTTCTTCGGTTGATCTAAGATAGCAAGCTCAACTGGAGCCGAAACACGGCGGAAAGGTCGGGGAAAGCTATCACTGCAGTCTTCGCATGTAAAGTGGCCAAAGCGATTGGCAAAAGATGGGGTCTAAAAGCATTTATTGTTCATTGGACTTATCCAGCGGTAGTCAGACCCATTCTAATCTACGAGGTTACTGTTTGGTGGTCAGCACTCGAAAAAACTGAAGTTCTAGCGTCGAGTCCAGCAAAAGCCCTGGAAACTCTTCTTAATTTTCTTTCCCTAGCTTAGTATGGCAAACTTCAAGAGAGCTGCAATGCTATTAAATTTAACGCGCTCAGTCGTGGCTACAGTTATTGTCTTTCTAACTCTACTTATTGTTAGATAAGTTTGTGCAAAAAGATGGTGAGTGTCGTGCGGCGACTCATTGCATACAGGACATATGTTGGTTATGTCCAGGTCAAGTCTGGATAGGTACGAGTTTCGTCATATACCATATCCAGATCTTAGTTGCGCCAATATTAAGCGGAACTCTCGTGTGCATTGGAGTTTTGGTTTGATTTCGAGAACGCTATTCACTGGAAGTGAGTTCAGGAAGGTGTTGGCGGACAGCCTGTGATTGGCGTTTAATGCCTCCCAGTAAGCCGTCCTGTATTGTAAGTGGTGCTGAATGCTGCCTTAAAGTCGAATACTCCATTTCTGATATGCCTAGGTGGTCGTTCGGCATCCAGTAAGTGTCTGTTGAGGTGTTCCCTACTGTAGCATCCCAGCAAAGCAGGAGCATTATGCGCATCGTAGCATAGATGGCTTGCTGTGCAAGTGATGCTCTGGCAACATCAGGTGGTTTGCTTAGGGGACTGTTTTGGCAGGCCTACAGCTTTTTCATCTGCGTTTTGCTTGTCCACGGTATACAGATTTAAGCAGCATAGTTTACGACCGGCCGATCAATTTCCTTATGTGTTGCCAGCAACGTTTCTTTGCATTTCCCAGGTTGCTGCCGGTTGAAGCTTTCTGGATTTTGTTGCGGCGCTGGAACTTTGTCGCAATTGCAGTCGTATGCATGGTGAAGAAGTGCAGGCTGTCGAATGTGATTACTATTAACTCCGGTTGGTTAATAACCGGGAATTTTTACGCTATCGACTTTCACATCGAGTTCAAGCCCGTACTCCTTCGTCCATCTGGTGGAGAGGCTAGCCGAGGATTTCGCGTGTTGTAGTTGTTTGTCTTGCAGTGAAGAATTGGGAAAGGTCGTCGAGATAACAGTACATTCTCGAAAAAAAAGTGCTTAATATCCTGCCCAGACGTCAATATCGAGCAAACATCGGCATATGAGGTCAGTGAAATCCCTTCTGGCGGAGATGAGAGTTTCGAGATATAGAAGTTAAACAACAGTGGGGAGAGGACGCCTCATTTGTTAATGCGGCACTGTGTATCGTCATACCTGGTTTATACAAAGTAGGTGGCTAAATTGTTGTTGTTCAATAGTTGACAACAAAAAAAAAAATCGTGTTGGAAAATAGGAAGCCTACTTACACTATGTACGTGTATATACATACATAAAATTACTTTCACATGGAAATTTTATTTATTTAAAATTTCATTGAGCTTTTTCGATGAATAATTTTTTTTTATCTCAATGTAAGGGCTTTTCAAAATATGTATATGTATATGTGCATATTGTGCATATGATATTTATGTATGTATGTATGTATTTTTCTTATTACATATTTAAAATAGTTTACAGTATAGCACTGTAAATAGGTAATTTTCTACTACATAGTATTGTTGTTGTTCGATTTGTACATTTAAAGATTTGTCTTTGTTTTTGCCTTGTTTAAATATAAAACAAAAAAAAAAACAATTAATTATAAAAAATGTATTTTTTCATTGAAAATGAATACAAATTTAAAAAATTAAAATATTCACTAATAATAAAACTTTTACAGTAATTCAAAAGTATATTAATAAAATCATGTTTTAATCTAAATCTAAATGTAAATTTTTATATTTATATATTTACTGACTGATGTTGCTAGTTAATTTTTTTTTTATGATACGGTTCTGAGTTATATTCAAATGTGGTTTTCAGGATATGCTGTGGACTTGTCTGTGATATATTTTAGTGTTTTTTGTTTTTTTGTGTTTTGTTTGTTTCTTCAACCATTTTAATCTCAATTTAATTCAAATTCTCCTTATCATATTGACTATGCACATTCTATGGCACTCTTATATCACTGTTCAGCGATGATGGTGCCTCGTCGGGGCTGGGTGAATCGTTACCATGTGGCCGTATACGCACCACCGCACGTCTTGTATCCTCATCACGCTGTGGCATATACAAACCTGATGGTCCGGAATAACAGGTTGTATTGTTCCCGGATAAGCGTAGCTTCTCCGTTTCACCACTTG
Organism: Ceratitis rosa; assembly: GCA_037013455.1. Lineage (NCBI taxonomy): Eukaryota > Metazoa > Arthropoda > Insecta > Diptera > Tephritidae > Ceratitis > Ceratitis rosa. Next base: position 178,513 of record JAWMAG010000419.1, on the reverse strand, counting down.
TGCTCTCGGTGAAGAGTTGTCCCAGATTTAATTGTGGTATGTCATAGAAGATCGTCAGCACGAACATCATGGCAATGAGACCTGCAAAATAATAGAAATTCATATAAAAAAAAATGTACTAAATCGAAACATAATTATATTATGATAAATTTTCAACTCACCACAAACCAAATATGCGCTAACGAATATTTTATACATCGAACGATTGTCAATGGTTACACCCTCGCCTGGTATATAATCGCCCAGACCGATGGTGGTTAATGAAATGAAGCAATAGTAGAAGGCGTCTAAAGCACCCCAGGCCGGTTCAATGTAGGCGAAGATAGCCGTTGGTATGGCGAAGAATAAGATAATCACAAGTACGGCTGAAAAAAAGAGAAATATATACAACATATATATATTAGTAAAACAAGGTGTTTTTTTTGTACATGTGGGTTTCAAGAGGAAATAAAATTCATCTCAGTTAATGAAATAACTAAGAATTTAGCTTTATTATAAATATAAGGGACTGTCATTATGTTTTAAAAATGATTTCGTACAAGTGACTGCCGTTCGTATAAATTCCAGCCGAGTGGCTCAATAATCGACCAATTTTTCCAGCATTCGGGGCTGTATAACAGCAATAACGCGCCGAATACTCTCTACCAAGCCGTCAATCGTCTAGGACTTATCTGCGTAGATAAGCGACTTCACATAGCCCAAAGAAAAAAATATTGTAACCCAGCGGTGTTAAATCGCACGACCTTTAAAGCCACCCACAGGCCTATGGCCCGAGATTTTGCGCTCACCAAAAGTTTCCTTCAATAAATTGATTGTTGCGTTGACCGTGTCATCTTGTTGGAACCAAAAGTCGTCCGCAACAACATTTCCCAAATCAGGCACGAAAATGTCATTAACCATGGGTCCATAGCGTCCTCCATTAACTGTAACATTATGGTAGGTTTCAATGATTCTATCTGCCCATAGAGCACACAAAACAGGGACTTTTGAGAATGTAACGGTGTCTCAACAATGGCTTTTTATTAACGAGGCCATTCAAGCAAAAGTGAGCTTCATCGCTGAAAAACATTCTCTTTTGAAAATGGGGGCCGGTGAAAAAAAAACGGCTAACCTATCAACCCACATACCCCCCACCCACATACTTACCCACAATGCTTAGATGCAGTAGACGTATATTGAAGGGCTGATAGAGATGACCCAATTTTGAATTTAACGTGCCTAATAACCAACTGGCCGGCACCAATAAGCGCTCCACCATCGCACTCAACAGCACCAACGTGAGCGGGATGCCAATGGCTGCATAAATTATGCAAAATATCTTCCCCGTTTGGCTAAGTGGCGTTACATGACCATATCCTGTGTGAGGAGTAAAGAAAAAATAAATATACATACATATATACATATATGGTATATAAATAATAAGTAAGAATAAGAAAGTCTACGTACTTTAAGACATGCCTATAACTTGAAAAGCACTTAAAGTAGGTGTATAATAAATAAAAATGCAAAAAAGGTATGCCACTGCAGCTATACATGCATACGTATATACGTATACATACAATATATGTACATACACATGTATACACGTGTAGATAAATATAGAAGTATGAGACTTACCAATTGTTGTTATCACGGTGCTTGAGAAGAAGAATGCTTGACCAAAGCTCCAGTTCATTTCATTTGTAGCATTGCGTAACGGTGATATGCCGCGATCGTTAGCCGTTATCACGGCTTTAAGAAACTCTTCGAGGTCGTCATCTACCGAGATTATACAGAATAAATAAATATATGGAATACGCGAATTACTAATTAATATTAAATGAAATAATTATGTTTTTCATTCAATTTTAAAATATTAGAAAATTTTTTTTTGGAAAAACATAAAGAGGTACACAACACAAAGTGGAACAGGAGCTCGGCCGAAAATCGCTGCAGCGGTTTCAAAGCGCCAAATATATATTATTGTTTTAAATTATTGTTTATACTCGTATTGAAATTATTAAAATTCACTATAAAAATTTCATCGAAAAATCATCTTGGCTGATGAGGCCCATTTCCACTTCGACGGCTACGCCAATAATCAAAACTGTCGCCTCGGAATGATTTATTGTGGAAAAGCTTCTTCATCCCCAACGTGTAACTGTTTGGTGCGGTTTATGGACCGTCGGTGTCATTGGACCCGACTTTTTCGAAAATGAATGAATTGCCCTATCGAGAGAAACTATCGATCTTTTCTTTGATTAGTTTACTCATGGACGTTGTCGACGACTATTTCGAGAGTTATTCTGCGTTAGATTTGGTGTTAACGCTGGTACCCAGATATATATAGGTATGTACATACATACATAGTATATACTTAGTTGTGCAGCTTAAAATTATTGCTTTTTCCTACAGTTTATTCTAAGCCACCTTCGAACGGCTGATGGATTTTTATGATGCTTTTATTTCATGCCAGATGTACACTCAGAGGGGTTGACATTATTGTAGGTTGGGACAGACAGACCTGGACTCGACCCCTGGCCTTCCGAATGGCAGCACGCTATGCTAATCTTATTTACTTTCTCAGAATATTTTATTGCCTTACAGCCACGTCTTTTGGAGAAATCGCCAAATTTCAAGTGGTGATATAGTTATGACATGTGCTGTATACTCGTATGTATGTAAGTGTTCACCGTTTAAATTTCATGCACATATTCACATTTATTCGAGGATATACCTTGCAGAGAGAGCGTAGGTTGGATGCAAAAATTCTAGTTAAATAGTAGTATTTTGAAGAAGATGAACTCATACCCAGTTATTTTTTGATACAGTAGTTCACCGCCGGTATTAATAATTTCTATAACCATGTGTTGTTGTTATATCTATAAAGCCACGCCGAGAATAGAACTTCGGTTCGCTGTAGTGCGTAGGGTTGACGGCTCTTGGAAAAGTAAAGTGCTCTCTCGACGAACAAAGACCAAACTCTACAAGTCGCTAACCATTCCCATCTTGCCATAAGGTGCAGAAGTGTGAACGATACGAGAAAAAAAAGTTTTGCAAAAGATTTATGGACCCTCTGTATGTTGGGAATGGCGAATACCGAAGACGGTGAAACATAGTTCTGAGAATAAAGAGACAGCGTTTACAATGGCTAGGTCATGTTATCCGGATCGTTAATAATAAACTCTCCGAAGGAAACAGAGAAAGAGAACAGAGAACCTCCACTCCATTGGGAGGATCAGGTGGAGAAGCATTTCAAATTGGCGCAGTTTTGTAAAGAAGCATAAATTTAAAAAAAAATATAGCAAATAAAATAATTAGTTTTAAAAAATTACTTTCAGTTCTTTGACTTCCGTAGGGTTCACGGCTGCTAAAATTTATTTTCATTTTATTTTTATATTCGGCAAAGTAAAAATTCAAAATGCCTAAATGAACTAGTATTTAAATAGTATAAATCTGATGTATAGTCGGACAATTGACAGTTTGCGGGACGTCGTCTTGTTAAAAATACCAGTTGCTTATATGGGAAATACATGGAAGATGAACTAGTTAAAGCAAAAATGCAAACTAGTTGGATTCTAGTAAGCAACTATAATATTTAAGTGGAGGGTATATATGAACGATTTTTGTACTTGTATCCATGATAAAAAAATTCTATAAGGTAGTTTCACTTCGAAACTATTTACACTAAATGTGTTTACTCCGAATTGGTTGATGTTGCCGCTTATAGGATGTTCAACTTGGACATTTTTGGGGTTATCTTCTAGACATAAGCAATAATATTGAAAACTACGTAAAGATGTACTAAAATATTTGTTTCAAGAAGTTTTTCTTAGGCGGCAGAAGTAAGAAAAGAAATTGCTAGATGCTTTTTATTAATAATAAATTGGAAAGTGTTAGCATTTTATAGTTTTTTTCGAAACCTAGATAGGGAACCGTCATAACTACGGAAAACTCTGCACGTGATGCTGGTATACCTATTTCCGCCGCAAAGTATCTGTTAAGACTAGCTTTCCCTAGATGGGCCAACAATAAGGGGCAGAGTGAAACTACTTGCAAATTGACCACTGATCGAAGTGCACATAACTAAGTATTTACTTCATCTAAACAATATCTATATTACACGCATTGTATTGTGGGTGTTCATGATAGATGGATGTGCTTTTTTTCAACGGCATAGATAAGTAGGAATCGGGGGAGCATGACTTCGGGCACTCTCCAGCTCTCAGTGCGGTCAGTTATCCCTTTCTGGGATATTTAATTTTTGATTGTCTTGCCAATCATGCATCTGTAGGTAGCAATAATCTTCTGAACTTATAAAAAACATTAAATGATTTGGGCGTCTAGAAAGGCGAGAAGAATTGCTTTCACAGCACTAACATAGGTATCAAAACGTGCCAATGCGCTTCATCAGGATTCCGTAATCGTGCAAACTCTTTAACTAATCAACTTAGATCAACTTAAAGAACTTACAGCGAAATTGTAAAATTAATTATTTTGCGCCACTCTAAAACACAAACAATTGTTGAAGCCATATTCTGTCTGCTTTCAAAAATTTTCTTAAACTTTCTCCATAACTAATAGACAATCACTTCCCTTGCTACACTCGATGAAATCCACTATCAAAAGTTAGATTTTTTTGTAGAGAAGAGGAAAGCAGGAGAAAGCCGAGACACGTTTAATGTCAGATAGCTATGAAGCCTACCGCGAAGAGAAAACGAAACTACCTTTAAATTATTGTATCATGTTTGTAGCACGCACCTGGGAATAAGCACTCTTCTCATCCCAAAATACTCATTAAGAATGTTCGAAAGGAGGACAAATATTTTACTAAAAATAAAATTTACCCAATATTTGTGGATATTTTTGCAAGAAGTTGGCGCGCAGCAAACGCACAGCGCTACGCAATTCCTCCTCGACCGGCGTTTCGACAATTCGAAAGCAAACACTGCCAATTGCTAAGTAAACACAATAAAAGAGTGCAAAGCAAAGTAAACGAATATTATATTTGCGCACGTAAAAGTACGTCCAATTCCCGGCACCAGCGTTGACGTGCTTAGCGACATAATGTCCCAGGTTGGTGCTGGAGCCAACGCGTTGGAGTCTAGGAGTATTTGAAGGCAACAACACAACTGAAGCAAGGCTAATGCCATGACCGAGACTTAGTGTTGATTGATTGTGAAATGCGTGAGACGGCGATGATGACATTGATTGTTGGTACGGCACAAAGGTTGAGGTTGGTCCTGTCGTTGTTTTTGAATTTGATGGCGTTGGCGTTGAGTTTAATGCTGTATCTGAGATTGAGAATATGCGTTTGTTTGTTTGTTGTGTATCCTCCAGTGCTGTTTGACCCTTCGTAATGTGGTCTACATTGGAGAGACCATCGTCCAATGATTGATTACAACGATCCAGATCTTCATAGCCATTGCGGCGGCGAAAAGCTGTCGAAGGCAATATAATATTCATATTCGCACAGACGAATGGTGCGGGTGTATGTTTGTAAGAATGTATGTGTGTTAGTACGTGTCACGCCGAAGTGAGTAGTAAGTAATACTTAACACTTTATACGTTTTTTCTGTTGTCTTTTCTTCACTCTATATTTGAAATGTCAATATAAATAACTGTAAATGTATATATGTAAGTAAAGAGTGTTTTTTTTTTAGACGAGTGGTTTGCAATCACGCAATACTTTTTTCGAAGTTGCTCCTTTTGACAGATGCTACTTGATCAATCTGGCTTGCCATTTCATGATGAACGGATTTTCGCCGGAACAACATTTGAAAATCATGCAAATTTATTATCAAAATATTGGTTCTATTCGCAGGACGATTAGCGCGCTGTGTTCAATATTCAGTCGATATAATCGACCAGTAGAGTCGGTAATTCGAACCACTATATAGACTAAATGGACTTCGCACCACGTAAAGTATCCACCGAAGACGCTAGTGCTGTTTGGGAGCTGTACTCATCCACTTTATGGAACATTTTACGGAAGGTCCTTGGTTTTTAGTGGGCTTACAAAATCCAATTCATGAAAGAATAGGCGGTGAATAGGCCGATAACGAGGTGGCTACCGATCCAATTTTTCACAAGAACATTTTGTTCAGCGATGAAGCTAATTTTTGGTTAACCCACGTACCCAATAAAGTGATGCCAATCTACAAGCCATTCTTGAGACGCCGTTACATCCTCAAAAAGTCCCTGTTTGTTGTGCTCTATGGGCAAAAGGAATCATTGGTTCATATTTCTTCAAAAATGAAACCGACCATAATGGTGCAGTCAATGAAGGATACTATAAAGCCATGATTAATAACTTTTTTGGGCCTGAATTGGAGGATGTTGATGTGAAGGTCGTCCTTTGGTACCAACAAAGCGGCCATACATACCACACAGCCAATGAAACAATCAATTTATTGAAGAAACTTTTGGTAAGCACGCTGTCTCATTCTTTTGACGTCGCCTCCGAGATTGATTTAACTGGATTATTTTTTGTGGGGTAAGTCACACACCACAAATTAGAGGAGGAGCTTAGCTGAAAAGGTCTCAATTGCTGCAAAAAGTGGTGAATCGTCGGGCCTACCATCTGGAATTTATAAGAGCTAGCCTCGACGGTCGATTCTCCGAAATCACTTTTAAACAATTTTCATTATAATAAAGCTAAATTCTTGCCCCTAGCATTAAATTATAAGCGTTTTATTTGATCTTGAAAACCACATGTCTAAAAAACAGTGGTTATTCGTCAGAGGACGTAGAAATTTTAAACGGCTTAGATTTACATACATATACATGTGTTTGTATATAATGTAAATAAATATCATCAATGTCACTTCACACAAACATATCTTTGTTTTTGTTTACACACGTAAGCGCATTTTTGTTGAAAACTGAATTTAATTGTTATACGAAGATCGAGTATTAAATACATAAATTATTTTCATTTAATATATATGTACATATAAATATGTATGCTTTATTATTATTTTCAAATCGAAAGTATAACTTGCGGTTGGTTTAATCTCGCGCAGCACTCGCTCGCTCATCAACTGAAAACTGAATTCTTAAATCAGAGATTTTGAATTTGCACTGATTACTTTAATTGTGCTCGAATAAGAAAGCAAAAATTATAGCTGAGCATTGCACTTTCTCACATTGGGTTCATAGACTCACACGTTGCGCACAGACATTCTTGTACATTTGTATTCATATGTCTTGTCTATAGAGCATACAAAGATGCTTTAAGTGTTTGAATAATTTCAATCTGAATTTTTAAAACATTTAGCAGACACTTGCTATTTGAGTTTTCTTTATTCAGCAGTTTTACATGATGTGCAAACGGAGCTTAGAGTTAGAAGAGCCAAGCATTAGGCATTCACAGGTTTCAGTAGATGTAGGCATATGAAGGAAGTTTGTTCAGAATTGATAGTTAAATGCTTTGAGCCCTCGGTTTCGCAAGAGTTACTTAACTAAAAGACCGATATAAAGGGTGTTTCTTTAGATATGTGGATTTCAACAAGAAATAAAACCCATATAATTTAATGCTATGAGAAAGAATTTGACGATTTTATGGCATAAAGAAAATTATTTTCAAAATGATTTCGGGCAAGTGATCGCCACGGCTGGCTCATATTAATTTTAGCCGAGAACCATCTTCGATCATTTTTATACAGCAATCGGGGCTGTATAAAAGCAAGAATATTCTCTTCCAAAGCCTCAAAAGTCTCGGGCTTATCTGCGAAGACGAGCAGCTTCACACATCCCCACAAAAAAATAGTTCAGCGGTGTTAAATCGCATCGACATCCTCCAATCCAGTATGAAAAAGGCATGAATCATGGCTCATTAGCGTTCCCCATTGACTGGAACATTGCGGCCGGCACACCAAACAGTGACGTTTTGAGGATATAACTGCATGGAATGTCAAGCTCTTTGAGTGTATTTCCGAGATGAAATTAAAAGGTTGTCATAAAAAGCCACTCAGTGGCGGCTTATTATAAACTGTAGGTCCCTCCAGTTGTTAGAAAAAAATCAACACCCACACCACAAATTAGAGTCGGAAGTTGTTTCAGCGGTTACACAGAGCCAGTTATTATTATTACTAACGTCGTCTCAACAATGGCTTGTGGATTATCATTGACGAACAAAAGTTTCTTGGGAAAATCAAGATCTATGGACACTCGTCGAATGCGCTTGTTGTCGTTTGGCTTCAATTCTTTCACCATGCTTGATAAAGAAGCGAAACGAAGGGGAGAACAAGACAAAATATCTCCTGTCATCAAACAAACAGTCATAATAATCCCGGCTCAGCTACCTCGTCACTGTCGACAGTCATATCTTCGTGGTCATAGATAACTTCGTCTATCAAGCAACTAGGGCTCCGGATTGCACAATAGTTGCTGTGCAGTGCAAACTCTTGCTTACTTTTGAGGAAGATAAAAGTGGCAAATTTTATATTGAATTAGGCAAAAGGTTTGAACGTCAATAACGCAATTTATAAACGAAATGATACGCGTTATATCGTTAACGAAAAGGTTTTCATATGAGCCTTGTAAAGATAAGCCTTTATATGACTGGGCGTATGAGCAACTTTTACACAATATACGAGTACATACATATGTACCATAAATAGCGCTAGTTAAAGCACCATGCAGAGTAAATTTATTATAATTTTTATATCTCTCCTTAAAACTGGAATGATATATCAGCTATAGTTTGAAGTACCAGAAAAAAGGAGAATGAGGAGCTAAGTTAATTTAACCTCCGTCTATTTGTACGCAAACTAGTTTCTCAGTTTTAGAGATACTTCAACCAAACCAAGATATATTTTTATTTTCACACTATATTGATCGATTGCCGGAACCGGCCAAATCGGACCACTATAACATATTGCACCCATTCAACCGATTTGATCAGATATGAGATTTAGAGCAAAAAATCTGTCAAAAAAGCATCTAAAAGCGTGAAATTTAGTATTCTACATACGTATGTATGTACAAATAAACATGCCATTGGGAATCATCGAAATTGAAAAACTTCATCATATAGCCTGCCTACAAGCGATTTTTCCGATATGAGTATTAATATTTAATCCTCAAATATAATACAATTAATTTGATATGGTTATGAAAAGTATAAAGATTTCGGAATGGTCGAAGACAGAACAACTCTACCATTAATTTTAAGGAATTACATGAGTTCATTCGGAAGAAAAGGGTATATTTTCAACATTTTTTTTTGTGTATGTATAAAAATAAAATATTTTATTCAAACTATTTACTGCTTTAAAGATACACTTTTGAAAAGTAATTTCTAAAATTTTTGGAGGAAAGTATTCATACCTCCGCCATTGTAACGTCATTTCACGTGACTCCTCGGAAAAAAGTTGCTTCTACACTGACAGTACAACTCATAACAGCATCATTCGAATAGAGAAAAATGAATTCGTGGTTTAGTTAATACCATAAACTAGTATTCGGACGAAGGAAAATAAAAAAGGGAAAATTGGGAATTTTTTTTAACAAAAATCAAATTATTGGATGAGTGCATAAGTTCGTGCCCGATTTCAAGTGCAAACTAAAATTGAAATTTTTTGAAGAAAGCGCTTTTATTAATCAATTATGTATTCGCCATCATGTTCGGCAATCCACTCCCAACGCTCAACCAATTTACGGATGCCTGATTCATAGAAATCGCGCGGTTTCTCGTTGAAAAAGGTGTCAAGGTGGTTTTTGACGTCTTCCACATTTTTAAATTTTTTTCCATTCAAATTGTTCTGCAGCGATCGAAACAAATGATAATCAGAAGGTGCAATGTCGGGTGAATATGGGGGATGCGGCATGATTTCCCAATTTATCTCCTTCAGTTTGGCCAGGGTCGGTTTTGCAACATGTGGCCTGGCGTTGTCATGATGGAAAAGAACTCCTTTGCGATTGGCCAAAATCGGACGTTTTTCATCAATTGCTTTCTTCAATTCGACCAATTGCTGACAATACTTGTTGGCAGTGATCGTTTCTCCAGCTGGCAAGAGCTCAAAATAGATCACGCCTCGGATATCCCACCAAATGCACAGCAGTACCTTCATCGGATGCAATCCACCTTTCGACATCGGTTCCGCCCCTTCGTGTGCCTGTTTCCATGTTCTTTTGCGTTGAACATTGTTGTACAGGACCCATTTTTCATCACCAGTCACAAGCCGATCCAAAAAAGGTTCGTTTTTGATCCGTCGAAGCAAAGAAATTGCTGTTGACATACGGTCCACTTTGTTCTTTTCACTCAACTGATGTGGCACCCATGTATCGAGCTTCAAAGTGTACCCAACCTTTGTTTTTATTTATTTATTTTTTATTTATTTATTTAAAAGAGAAACAATTATTAATAATTATTCCACTTACAAACTAAAGCACTGGCTGCCAGGGCCTTCGGCTACAACCGACCTTTTTTAAACGACGAAACGCAGTTGATTTGTTGACGTTCAATTCACTGGCAACCTCTTCCGTCGAAATACGTGAGTTATTCGTAACTAAAGTCCTTAGAACATCGTCATCAAGCTCAGAAGGCCGTCCACTGCAAGGTTGATCTTCGAGGTTAAAATCTCCAGAACGAAATTTCGCGAACCATTTCTTTACTGTGTGGAGTGCTGGAGCACGGTCCAAATAAACTTCGCGAATATCTTTAGTTGCAGCGCCCACTGTTTTTCCTTTGCGGAATTCGTATAACATAATATGACGCATATGATCTTTTTCGTTGTTCACTTTCCATGCGTCTTTTCACTAAGCAATTCAAATCAAAATGAAGTTATTTTATGCTTAGTTCGGACTGTCACCTTTCCAACGATATATAATATGTATATATTACTTTCACGAGCGCCACTCTCAAACGATTCGTACGGCATCCAGCGGAATCGGGCACGAACTTATGCACTCACCCAATAACTCGAGAATAGTATCTCGAAGACATATGTAAAGTTTCATTAAGATCGAGAACTTTTGACAACTCTTGACTTTGAAAATACAACTGCCAGAAGAACGCCCTTAAAATTCGAAGCGCTGAAGCCAACTGCCTTTCACTACACATCTTCACAGGGCTATATCTTCGAAACCTTAATTTGGATCTACTTGAAAATGGAGTCTAAAATTCCCGAGATGTTGTAGAAATCAATAAGATAATAAAAAAAATAATTTTGTGAAGCTGTGAAACCCCAGAAATAAAAATTGCCGCATGTGACTGCACTTATATATATGTAATTGGATTTCTGAAATTGAATTTCCATGAAATTGTTTAGGTTAAGTTTGACTATCCTTGAAAATAAATTTCGAGCGATTGGAAATCAATTAATTACTACGTCTGACAGCATCTTTGGTTGACATACGAGTATATAGAGCAGTGTGATGATAAAATTAATGGAAAACTAATTTTTCTAATTGCTAAAAAAGCTTCTCATAAAAATCCATCGCCTATTTGTAGGCTACCCACAATAAAACTGTAGATCACTCCATTTGTTGGAAAAACATCAAGACGCACACCATAAATTGGAGGAAAAGCGTGGTAGAAAATCCTTACAGGGTTTACAAAGCCCCCTTTTAAATGTACATAAAGGTATTGCCAATAAGAGGTGTTGTTTTGAATAGCCTGTCAATCCGGTGGATGTTACTTTTGAAACTGTAATTTTTTGACAAAAATATCAAAATAACACTTCCTATTGGAAAGCCCTTTATGCATGTATTTCCATAACATTACTACTCACCATTTAAACATTCATTATTCTGAAGAAATTGATTTCGTAAACTTTGCACCCGCTTCGAGATGGCATCGATTTTTGGTGCTTCTATCGCTGAAAACATTGCAGCGCCGAGTATCAAAAATAAAATATAACCGCTGCATAACAACAAAAATCTGCATTTGCCATTTTTGTTATTTGCTGAATTTACACCGGCTTTCGCACCCACAGGAAAGGCGCCTAAAAGCATCCTGCAAAATAAACAAAAATAATTATGTTAAAGAAAATTTACCAAAATGAAATAATATGTGTAAACATATTGTATATTAGAATATGAATATGAATTAGAATGTTTTTAAAAGAAATTCCAGAATTTACGGAATTAATTTTTTTTTCTTTTATACTTAGTGAATTTCAGTAAATTGTTTTAAAGATATTTTTCAAGCATTCCTTAGACAGCGAATAATAAAGTTTTCCCACTAATGACGTCATATATGTATTAAATTATTTATGAATAACTGTGCATACATATGTCATAGAGCGCAGGTATCATGAAAAAGTCCTCCTACATATTTTGAAGAAAATTGGAATACCATTTCACTTTACAATTGTGGTAGTGCATATACTCGTCTAATTGTTGAATTATTTCAATCGCATAAATTGCACCGCCCCGGACAGGATGATTTAAAACCAAGTAAAATATATTCTAAGGAAGCAATCATTCAAATTCGCCTACACTACTCTTATATATCATAAAATAAGTGAAACAATCTGCATATGTATGGTATATACATATATATAAATATATAGGTAACTAAATAAAAATGCTATCCGTTCTAAAAATAAAACTTTAATGAATGGCAATTGAGTAAGTAAAAAGTGTTTGCACTAACTAATGACTACGAACACAACTAATGGCTGTACATATACATATACATATACTATTTCTCTTTCATTCATCTAAATAGAAATTGCAATTATTTTATTGATAGATATCATACGTACACTGCACGGTGTTTGTATGTGGTTTGCAAAATATTAGGGTGGAACAAATTTTTTTGTTTTATACTTTTATTTATAATTTACAAAATGCCATTTATATATATATATATAATTGGCACTTTGTAACCGCTGAAGCGATTTTTCGGCCGAGCTCCTCCTCCAATTTGTGGTTTTGCGCCTTGATGTTTTTCCAACAAATGGAGGAACCTACAGTTTATACTAAACCGCCTCCGAACGGCTGACGGTTTTTTACGAGGAGCCTTTTATTTCATGTCCGAAATACACTCGGAGGGGTGGACATTCCCTGCCGATGGGCGACCGCAATTAGAAAATTTAACTTAATTTTTTATTTTATTTAAGTTCTTAACAGCAAAAGAGGCATCGCATGCATTCCATTTATATGTAGTAGATGGCAACAAGTGCCTAAAAGTAGGGAATATGCAAAGACAGTGGAGTAATCTGTGAGTTTACGGCTTTCGGTAGACAGCCGCTAATCTTACTTGGCAATAAAAAGCTACAAGACCTTCATTAAGCAATGCCTAAACGACAACTTCAGTTTGCGAAAAGAACACCAATGTTCTTCAAACTAGAGTCACAATAATGAGTGTAGCAGCACAGCGTTGGCTGCTGTTGTTGTAGCCGCAAGAATATTCTCCAAAGTGGTATTTGGCGGGAGTGGCAGTACTTGACCGAATAAAAATTCGGATCACTCTGGTATAAAGACCCAAGTTTCGCGGGAACTTTTGGATTTTAGTGGTCTCTTACGACAGGTGCACCTTACCGCGGCAAAATTCTTGAACCCTTACCCAGCAGGAGCACAGCGTTGGTCGTATATATTGTACCTAGTAATACTATTGAACGTGATTGATCGTGACCCAGTTCAACCTAACCTATACATACCTGTTGTCAGCACCGCAAAGTCTAGTGGAGTGCCATTTTTAGTTGACTTGGGTTTTTATACCTTGTTTAACCAGCTCTTTATTGCCAAATTAATGCCAAAGAAAATTCTAAAAATAAAAAAAAATTTTTGCTAACTTCGATTGCCTCTCGGCAGTGAAAGTCAAACTTTCCACAAGTAGGAAACTCGGCCGAAAATCGCTTCAGCGGTTGTTACTAGCTGTACCCTGCAACGCTTCGCTGTCGCATATACTCATTGAATGCATGAAAAATTAATTATGGGATATCTTTTTATCATAGGTGTTTTACTCAATACTTGTGGGAAAACAACATTTTTGGTATTACCATTGACATTGGTCCATAAAAAACATTTTTTAGTATGTCAATCCCTGGTTCCCTTCTCGGACCTTTCTGTTAATCTAAGCAAAAGACACCTATATACCGAATTTCATGTAAATCGAGCAATAAATAAACTTTTTTCAAATAGGTCAGTCCCTGGCCCACTTCCCGAACATTTTTTTTTCATAAACACCTTCCCAGGTATCATAGAAGCAATCTGAAGAAATTTCAATCGGTCGGACATAAGATTTTTATATATAAGATATTGTCTAAGCGGGTGGGGGAGAATTTCGAATGCATTCAAATTAAGTTCTAGGCTCGTTGCAGGAAGAAGCTTGATCATTCGAGAATTGCATTATTGCATATACCTATGCTCTCTCCGGAGCCGATTTATGCGTAAGGATTATAATTATGATTCGTTTCATATTCGGAATTAGTCAATATGCAGAAAAGTTTTCTCACCTTGAAGTGGACCTAGAATTGATTTATTCGAAAAAAAGCATATTTTTGGTTCGATTTGGCTGATGTTTGGAAAGTAAATGGCTTTTAGCCTAAGTTAATATGTGAAAAACATATATCTCAGGAATTGGTACCAGGAACCGTTCTGTTCGAAAAAATCGTTTTAAGGAAGGGTCAAAAATCTTATTAGAACCATTTTGAAATTCCATAACTACTCGTATAATATAGATATAAAATTTAGATTTCCAAATTGACCAAAGTTCCATAAACTTTCGGACCCTTTCTCATATACGAGATTTCCTTAAAACGTCGACCTGTTCAAACTAACCGCTCCTTTGTTTCACCTGTGATCTACGTATATACATATTTGCGTCCCATATGGTACTGTATGCATTTACTTTTAGTAAGTCGATTGCTTCAGCATATGAAAGCAATATTGGCTTAAAAATATTATTCTAACATACAATATATATGTATGTGTAAGTGTACATAAAAATATGTACTATGTAGGTATATATATACCTTTCGAAGTACTCATGACTATGTAAATATACGCACTTTGCCCGCGGAGATATGCTTTTTCTCTTTAGTTTTTACATCTTTTTTCACCTGCATGCACTTTAAATACTTTAACGGTATTAAAATGGGTTTTACGTTGGAAGGGAGATGTACGAAGAGCGAAGTGTGACGTCAAATTCGTCAGCTGCCTCAGGAATGCACTTTCTCCTACACCTCCTTACATCTATAGAAATGTGTATGTAAACACGCAATTTATGGACTCCAACATATACATATATACTCGTACATGTATGTACCTAGTTTAGATATGTACAAGCATACCTGTTCGTGTACTCGCATAAACTTTATCGTTGACACGCATAACTGCAAGTACGACGCTTCTGGTGTGCACTTAAATTTTGTAAGTGCCAACAACAAAAAAAAAGAAAAGAAAAAAACATGCCAACACACATCGCGCATAATTCTCCAAGGTTCTAGAATTTTTTCACGAAGTCATAAAGTGCTTCTAACGTACATCGCAGAATGGCATTCGGAAGACCAGGGTTCGAGTTCTGATTCGACCAACATCCGACCACTTGGCAGGGAATGTCAAAACCGGTTCCTTTCCGTTGCGTTCCGGTAATTTTTCTGTAAAAGATGTTCCATAGTGGGGAAGCCCAATTATCGAAAATTTCGATCAAATAATGGAAATCATTGAGTTTGGCCATCAGGCGAGCACTGTTTCGATTACCCAGGAGCTAAATATTGTACAAAAAACATTTGAAAAAGGCTGGATATACAAAGAAGCTCGATGTCTAGGTGCCACTTGAGTTAAGAAGAAAAAAACCCAATGGACCCAGTTCCTCAGTTCCTATTAGCGAATCGCTGCTGAATGGTGACTGGTGTTGAAAAATGTAAACGGTTGTGATTGGTAGACAGTGAACCGTCACAAACGGTCTCCAAGTCAGTATCGACGGCTTAGAAAATTTTGTTGTGTATTTGGTGGAAGTGGCAAAGAATCATCCACTATAAGCTATTCCCTTACAACCAAACTATTAATTCGGACCCGTACATTCACCAATTGGTCAGTGTGAAGGAAGCAATAAACCAAAAGCGCCCATCTCTTAGGAATTGCATTTCATCAGGACAACGTCAAGCCACAGGCATCGATAGTGACTCACCAGAAGTATGTCCTTGTTGTTGTAACCGCAAAAATATTCCTCAAAGTAATTTTTGGGGAATGTTGCGGGAGTGACAGTCCTTGGCCGGACAAAAAATCCGGGTCGTTCCGGTATAAAGACCCGACTGTCGCAGGAACTATTGGATTTTAGTCGCCTATTACGATAGGCATGCCTTACCGCGGGTAAATTCTTGAACCCCTAACCCGCAGGGGGGGAGGTATGGCCCTCGCTCCAAGTGATTACCATCTATTCTTGTCTGTGACGTCTGAAAAAAGCAATATCCCATCCCATCTTTGGCCAACCCTACGGGAATGGTGTTTCATGAAGGCAACGCCAGACCACATATATCTATAGTGACTCGCCAGAAATTCTGAGAGCTTGATTGGGGGGTTCTTATGCAACCACCTTAATGTCCGGGCCTCGCACTAACGTAACTACCAGATGGTTCGTGTTTATGATTAATGATTTGGCTGGTAGAGAATTGGCCTCAAGAGAAGCCTGTGAAAATCGATTGTATCAATTTTTTCAATAGGAACAAGGGTTTCTATGAGAGAGGCATAATGACATAATCTACCTAATGGTAATCGAATAATTCTAACTATGGTAAATAAAACCTTTAATTTCATGCAAACATACTTTTTACAAGAAAAAAAAAATCTTCCTAAATTTTGCTTGCGAAAAAATAAATTTCCTTGCAATATTACTTTTGCAGCACCCAAACTCAACTGTGGATAATAAATATAAAGGATTAATATTTACATAATAGAATCTCATTCGTCAATAGAAAAACTTGTTATGCAGCTTACAAAGAATTGGCTGGTATGCAAGTTCTCCATTGGACAAGGGCACTTGTCACATACAGCCACAATCTACAAGATTTCCACTGGAATGATTTCTGTTGACATGAAAATTTCTTACAATTTATGTACATACATACTCGTACATACATATATACATGCACAATATATATTTTCACTAATACTCATATTTAATTTCTTTTAGTCCAAAGAAGTTATGCACCACCTTGTCAATATAACCTATAGAAGGTTTATGGGAGTATGTATGAATGTACAATATAATAATTGTGTCTGTGTCTGTAAAAGTATTCGTGTGGGTTTTAAGTATCGTGGGGTTCATTAAGTTTATCGCGATTCGTGCTATGCATGGCTAAATGGTTAAGTGAGTGACTGGTCGATGGACGAGACGTCATTGTTATTATTCATTCAAGACTTGATGTCGGTGGCACGCACAAGCTTTGACCGAATAATTTAATTATATATGTACATTTATATTTAAATACAAAGACTGTTGTGTGTCGCAGAAAGCCCAGTGGAAAACAAAGGGGCGTTGCAAGCCACATTACAGGTGGTAGCTCTGCATGAATACTTGACAAGATACAAATTGGTGAATGATGAGCTAATACTTGAGCCAAAGAAGAACATTAAATTATCGTCATTAACGTTGTACTCATACGAATAATTCAGTGGCCGTAAATTATCCTTGTCCAACTCCTCTGCTTATATGTATGTACCTATACGCCACTGAAAGCCATTGCACTATTTAGCCAATTTCACCACTGGGTAGAGTGCTCATTGGTGTCGTTCACAATTATTCGCACGTCAATTTCGGCTCATGGTTTATTCATTCATCTTATTATGGGTATGTAAGTACAGTTTACATCTTAGCTTGGGCGCAAAATGGTACCGATTCCTGCGGGTGCTTTACTTGGGACTGAGAAAGTAATTGAAAAGTAAAGTCTTCTCTCGACGAACCAAAAACCAAACTCTACAAGACGCTCGTCATTCAGGTCCTACTATGTAGCAGTAGCATGGATGATGTCGAAATCTGATGAGTCGGTTTTGGGAGCCTTTGAGAAAAAGTTTTTACGAAAGATTTGTAGTTTTTTGCGTACTAGCAGCGCGAATACCAACATACACTCAGAGGGGTTGGCATTCCCTGCCGAGGGGCGACGGCAATTAAAAAATTTAACTTCATTTTTTATTTTTTTTAATTAATTTTCCATAACTTTTGGATGTTGGCCATACCAGGATTTGAACCCGGGCCTTCCGAATGGCACTCTTACAAAATTATGCTTTCAGCTCTTTAGTTCGTATTTTCTACATCAATAAATTAAAGAAGTCACACGGCAGGGTCCAATTGAACAAAGAAGTTGATACATCCATCTTGTCAGCTCTTCACTGTCATTGCATAGCTCTGCCGGTAAGCCATCGGTCCCCACCGCTTTGTTGTTGTTCATGCGGGCAATTGCCATGATCGGGCAATGAAAGAACTGTTCCATCGTCATCGATTGGGTAAATTTCCTGGTATTCCATTTTCTCAACCATTCGCTTCATAAATTCCGTATAATAAAATATTTCCACAATTGACTGCTTTCGGGGTCTTTGATGAAATGAAAATACACAAAATTCGCTATACTCTTTAAACAAACCTCGGTATGTGTACTAAGCATTGCTTTTGAGGTCAGCTGATATCCAACCCACACGCAATTGCAATTAGTTTTCTCACTCAATTTACGAAATGTTATTTCACCATACTGGCACTAATACGGACGAAACTCTGCTACGAGGCATATCCAGAAAGTAAGTGTTACTTTAGAACATAATGAAAACTCTTCGACATATTCGGCATTCCGCTCTATGCAGGTGATGAAGTGTAATATGGAATTGTTTATGCCTGTCTCGAAGTAGTTCCTCGCCGATTTCTTCGTCCACTTCTCAACCTACTCCTTTACCTCCTGTTCGGTAGAAAATCTCTTTTCGCCTATGTGCTTCTTCAGTTAGATAAAGAGATAGTAATCTAAAGGAGCTAGATCAGCGAAATGTGCGGCATGGTTCATTACAAACTATTTAAACGAGGCCAGCAATTTATTTGCGACAATAGCCATGTGTGCTTTGTCATTGTTGTGCAGCAGGCAAACTCCTCTTGTCAGTACTTGTTCTTTTAGGGTCTAACTGTATCTCAATCTGAGGTTTTCCCTTCTACAGCTCTCAACGTACTAACCCCGAGCCAGTCTCGCTACAAAGAGGTGAACTCTGGCTGCACTAGCGTGTTCCTCTGGCCGTGAGAGCCTCAACGCACTTACTTTCTGGATATGCCTCGTAAGTTGTCAAAAGGTACTTGGCTGAAATTCGCACTGACACTGTTGTTGGTTAATTTCAAGTTATGGTCCTGTTAATTTGGTTATTGTTTTGACTGCCCTGCGGGCTCTTATGACTTGACTGAATATGCCCACTAGTGTGACTTAGTTATTGTACTTAGTAGCTTCACACACAGCAGTAGGCAACCAAGCGAGAGTGTGTTTATTAACTTGTTGACCTGTCTAATTTATTAATTACATTTGGGATTTTCTTATTCGACGCGACGTGACCTGTCAGCTCATTAAATGTCAAAATTTAGGACAACACACAATAAGTAAGTGCCGCATTGTGTGACACTTTTCCCCAAAAAGCATATGTGTACAGGCAGGTATTCATACATACTCGTATGTATGTATATATGGACATCCACTTAGCTGAAAATAATAAATGCCAACGACCCGTTTTGACATTGGGCTGTGGATTTTGCCATGATGGACAGTTTAATATTTGAAGTAATTAGTATTCAGTCAGGTCATAGCGGCTTTTAGGCTTCTAAAAATATAGATATCAACGTCATAAACCATCATGTGTAAGGGGTAATATCATAGTATTCTACGATTCAGTCAAACATCTCGCAATAGTTCTTGAGAAAAAAAAAACTTAGCTGGAGGGAATATATTGAGAGCAGGACCAACAAAGCGCTCCGCGTTTGGAAAACCTACAGAAGGACTATTAGTGCATTTGCTTGACACAAGTACCAGAAGATCCTTTACTAATATTTGGAGCGCAAGTGTGGTGTGCATCAAACCCTTGAAGTGGGTGTAACAAGCACGATGAGAGCTACGTCAAAAAAGGTTCTGGATGTCATCCTTGACCAGCTAGCTGCCTAAATGTCCTTGATAGTTGAGTCCAGCCCACCCAACTGTGAACGGCATGGCGGTATACAGTTTCCTTATAAGAGAACTTTGGGCTAAACGTACAGTGCGACCGAGATAAGGAAATCTTCTGCCAGTTGTAAGTCACCTGGGACTTTCCTAACAGAGCGAACGAGGCCTTCGGAAATACTGAGATAACCTCTTTTAAACCGTAAGTGGGTTCAAATGTAAGGCAGGCACAGGAGCAGGGTTCACCTGTGACCCTCCCAATAGCCAAGATAGCTTCAAAGTAAATAACTACAACTCTGTCTTCTGCAACACAAATAGTTGGCGTTACTAAAGGTACCACATGGGCAACCGCTTTAACATCGGACTTTGGCAGATTTCTTTTAGATACCTAAACAGCAATTAATAGTGTCAACACAAAGTCTAAGTTTGTGAGAACACGCAGGGAGGCAATAAAAGCTCCTGATAAAAATACATGGACCGTGCGGAGGCAGTTCAGTCTAAGTTGTCGATTTTCACAGTCTTCTTTTGAGGACAATTCTTCACAAGCCAAATCATTCGCCATACCATAAACAGGAATAGATACTAATCACTTGGTACGAGATCTGGACTATAAGATGGAACTATAAGAACTTCTCCTCTGGTTGGCCAAAGCTTCTGAGCGATTGCCATCTTCAGAAGTATGCATTAAGAGTTTGGCAGTGGAGGAGCAGCTCATAGCGTACCACCAAACACACAACAAAACCCTTCTGGCCGTCAATTCTAGCTCGGAGGCCGTTTTTGCCGTTTCACTGCCCACGGTCGAGGTTGATGTTTTTCATTTGATGTGATCCACTTCTCATTACTAGTCAAGCTACACTTAAAAAATTAGTCGATTTTGTTACGAATCAGCAGCGATTCGCAGATAGGAACTGGACCCATTGGGTTTTTTCACCTTACCTCAAGTAGCACCCCTACATCGAGCTTCTTTGTGTATCCAGCCTTTTCAATTGGTTCCAAATTGTTTTTTGTGTAATATTTAGCTCCTGGGCAATCGAAAAAGTGCTCGCATGATGGTTGGACTTGACGATTTCCATTATTGTATAGACATTTTCGACAGTTAGGCACATCGTGCATCATCTTTTAGATAAAAATTACAGGAACGAAATCGACGAAACCAAAATTAAGCATGATTGACTGTTACAGCATCAGGATCATAAACTCTATTCCCATTTTAAGCTGCCTAACTGATTGTAGAATACGGCATATTTTCTCTTTGCTGGTGTCCATTTTTGACATGTGCTTAAACACCACTGGGTTAAGGGATCAACACTTCTCCCATTATCTTTTTTACCACAAAATATCATCTTTCTAATATACTATTGCAAATATACTACACCAAAGTAGGAAGAAGGCTGCCTAATAACCCCGCTCTGTTAATGTTGTCTCTAAGGATGAAAAATGTATGTATCTGTACCGATGGGTCGAAACGGCTGCCAAGAATAGTGAAAAGCACTTAGTTTTCCAGCTGGAAGGCGTAAAGCAATACTGGTCGATGCGAAGCCCTATAGCTTTTATCGTCTTCAAATATGTTATAAAACAGAGGATATCTCTGAGTACCTTAAACTTAGAGCCATCCAATGTTTGCTTTCTACTGTAGATCAACGATGATGATATGCTGGTGCGCTTATTTATTCTTGCGTTTGCTTATATTTTATTTATATTTATTGCATTGTATATGAAAATGTATGGTTCTAAATAAGAGTATACACTATTCCCATGCATATAACAAGTAGAGTTCTTCTACATTTTGCTTTGCTCGCGTTGCAATCGTTTGCCGTAAGTGCGGGAAACCAAATTCCATGAATCCATATATCTATCCATGCACATTGAAATGCATTTCTGTTCTGCGGTATCCAGTTTTGCACCCGGCTTGACAATACACTTCTTGAAACACTTCTCCGTCACTTTGGTTAGCAATTCTTGTGCGTTGGCCACTGCGATTTTCTGTTTGACCTGCTCAATGAGTTCGCCTGTTTTAATATCCTCTGACATTCTATTGCCATAAAATGGGAAAGATTGTCAATTGTTTTACAAAAAAATATGCGACTACTTTTGAAAAGAGAAAACTAAAAAACAATTAAAAAAAAGCTGTGGAGTAAAGTAACGCATTCTGATACTACATAGTAGTAGAAGTGGTTTATTGGATGTATTATATACAGAAGGGATCTGAATAAAAGAAATAGAAGTTCTCGCAAAGGCAGGAGGACAATTTTTGACTGCTAATCAGCTGGGCTTGGCCAGTAACATTGGTTCAAGTAGCATCCCTTTGGAGTCAAGCTAAAGTGAGAAGAGGAAATTGAGGGGTTGGGACCCACCACATAAAAAAGTTTTAAGGATCACGATTTGAAGGCATGCAACTGGTATGGCCGGTCATTAAATTGGTACCACTCAGCTAGACAGTGGTTTCCTCGCAAGAGTAAAAACTTATATCAACGCTGTCGAACCACTGCGAGTGACGGGACAAGAACGGAGCATGAGTCCTTAAGAAATCAACTACAGTCGCCATGTAAAGAAGCGCAAATTTATGTAATTAAATTTCTGCCCGAGAAAATTCATCACGATACATGGCTGTCGCCGGATCGAAAATCACTTAAGCAAATTGATTATGTTGTGACTGACGGGAGGCAAGTTTCTAGTGTTCTAGAAGTGCATACGTTTCGAGGACCTACATCGAACATTGCCGCAGGGAGGATATACAAGAAAGATTCGACGTCGAAAAGCTGCAATCACAACAGACAGCCGAATGGTTCTCCAAACGACTTGTATTTTTTCTCTCTGAAAGCAGTCATCAGTAACTCGGTCGAAAAAAACAGTGCCATTATCAGACTATGATGAGGTTTTAATAGCGATCGTTCATTTAAAAAACAACAAAGTGGCTGGAGTAGATGGCTTTCCAGCAGAGCTATTCAAACATAGCGCTGAAGAAGTAACAAGGTACATGCTTCAGTTGCAGAATATGGTCAGATGAAAGCGCGCCCGACGATTGGAACCCAAAAGGTTAGGGATTCAAGAATTTACCCGTGGTAAGACATGCCTACCATAAGAGGCGACTAAAATCCAATAGTTCCCGCGACAGTCGTGTCTTTATACCGGAACGATCTGGATTTTTATCCGGCCAAGGACTGTCACTCCCGCAATATTTCACGAGAACTAATTGGGGGATTATTTTGCGGTTACAACAACAACAACATTGGAACCTAAATGTGCTCAGCCCAATCCATTTCAGAGGGTGACCCCACGGTCAGCGCCAATTGTCGTGAGAGATCCATCATTGACCAGATATTAACCATGCGCCAAATATTGGAAAAAAACCCTTGAAAGCATGATTGACACACAACATCTCTTCGTCGATTTTAAAGGAAACTTCAACAGCTGGAAAATTAGCTTTCTCTACGCCATCATGTTTGAATTTGGTATTCCTGCAAAGCTTTACGGTTTTGTAACACTAGAAGTGCAGCTAGAATTGGAAAAGACCTCTCCGAGCGAAGGTGACCCTTTATCGTGTGATTTCTTCAATTTGTTGCTGGAAAAAATATTTCTTTCACAATAGGATGCAACTGCTGGTGTATGCCGATGATATGCCGGTCATATCATAGGTCTTAACAACCACGCCATTAGTTCTGCGTTCACCAGATTTGATAAAGAAGCGAAGCGAATGAGTCTGGTAGTGACTCGGCTCCTACGTCAGTGCTAGAGAACGATAAGTGGTGCAAAACAAAATCATGTCCCATCGGCCCCAGGCGAACGGTCACAGGAATAGCCACGTTAGGTTAAATGAAGAGCAGTAGGGGTCTCGGAAGTCCTATATACATGCAGAATGCACATGAAATCGTATTTCTTATAATTTTAAATTTTTATCCATTTATATGATAACTTAAACAAAAAACTTACTCGTTGTATTTGTTGTTTCTGCAATGTATCAAAGTAAATTAATTTATTTCCAACGTATTCGTAGGACACGATTTTATTTGAATTAAATATATTTGGTATGTACCATATGTACTCGTATGTATGTAGATATATTTGTTGCACCGCTAAATTTTTTAAACACTTGTCGTTTGATAACACTTGAACTCAACTGTTTTTGCTTTATTTTACATGAAACAGTTAATTTTCATTAAAAACTTTTGCATTTTTTATCACCCACATATGTATGTATGTATGTAGTTGTGTGCACAAACTAATAAATAAAAAGGAAAGCAAAATTCAGCAATATTTTCATTCTTACAGGAAATTATAATTGTTGCAATCATGAATTAGGGGCTGGCGACACTGTTGCTAATGAAGAAGCTGTTGAGGCGATGGAAAATAGAAAACCACACATTTTTACATACTCGCATGCATGCAGATATGTACATACGTGTATATATGTATGTACTCGTATGTAATGTTCACCTCCTTTCTCGCTTGCTTCTTGCGCGGCCCACTTTTTTGGCGTTTGTCTATTTATGTTGCGCTTTTAAGTGTGACAATTCACTTTTGCTATTTTTGTATGCACAAGTTGTTGTTGCTATTATTGTTTCTGTTTTGTGCTGTTTTGTGTTTTTTTTTTTTTGGTTTTTTGTTTTTTTTTTATTCTATTTTTTTATTGCAACTATTTTCGTTAGTACGTGAATTTGTGACAAAAATTCATTTGTTGTAGGAAGATTTCCCCATTTTGCAGCCAGCAAGCCATTTGACATATGTCAAACCGAATTTCGCTGCAACGACTAAGGCGGCAAAACGAAAATTTCAACGAGTGCCGCCTTACACGGTGGGGTAAGGCGGTGGAGAGGAGGTTGAACTGTCGTACATTTGGACTCGTCGGAATGACAGCAGCAGCACGACATAGCATTTGCGTCAATTGCGCCTACATACTCGTGTGTATGTATGTATGTATGTCCAAATGAGTTGGCAGAGTGGCTTACATATATGTATGTATGTATGTATGTATGTATGTATGCAGCGTGCTGCAGGTGAAGGAACGACAAATCGTGGCGGCAGCAATGTGACATGGGAAGTTACATTTAACAACAATGAGAAAATTGCAACAACAAAGCTTAGATAAAGGAAATTATTTGTATGTTTTGTGCTTGTGTCCTGCCTAGGTTTGTTTTTGCACTACATTTAAGTGGCTAATAAATTCACTTATTTTTTTCAAAAAAAAAAACGCCTTGAGTAAATACATACAAACATATACATATATTAATCTAGCATAATAAATATTAATTTACACACTTTTCACACTTACACTTTCTTTGTATGTATGTATGTAAATATTTATTTATTTATTTTTCAACGCTGCTCCACTAACTGACTACCGATTTCAGAAAATTTCTATGTAAAAAAACTCTCAAATTCGCTCTGTTACAAATCTATAGCCGTTCTGTACGCCTCGAAAAGTGTGAAAGCACTGAAAGCATTTCTATTTGGCCCAAAGTGCAAAGGCAAAAGCAAAATCAAAAGTGCTAAAAGGCGACCGACGCTTTCACATACACATGCACATTCGCCGTCGCTGCCGTCAACATTTCGTCTTCGTCGACGTCGCCTTTGTTGTTGTCCACCTACATATATAACGACACATCTCTATGCGCCTGATTTGTTTCATTACAAATATTGCTATTGTATGCGTTTCCGTACGCGTGTGTCTGCGTGTGCCTGCATGTGTTCGTGTGTATGTGTGTGTGTGTGTTAAACAAAAACAAACATTAAAAAACTAAAATTCACATTCACCTACTAACCCAGACCGGTGTGGCGCAATGAAGATACAAATGTAGTGGCAAAGTCACCGACAATAGCCGAGATACACCGTCGTCGTCGTCGTCGTCGTCATTGTCGTCATTGTTGTTGGTATTAGTGTGCAGGCAATTAAAGTGCGCTGAAACCTCTTTCTAGCTCACGTCATTTTTTGAACTTCTAAGAAGCACACACACATATTTACATACATATGTATGTGTGAATACGCATACGAGTACATACCAGCATACATACATCTGCAGGAATCTATGGTTTTCCTTTTGCCACAATGAATCTAAAATAATCCTTATTTAACTTCGCAATTTCGTAACAAAAACAATCGGAAGTTCGTGGTTGTTGTGTATACGAACGCATGTATGTATGTATGTATGTATGTATGTATGGATGTAGGTGTGGATGGTAACTCACACATAATCTATAGAATATGTATATTTATAATTTGCCGGGATAGGTCAAAAGGGCATGTGGGTACCGTTGCCGCCGAACTGTCATTCAGTTTTTTGATGTCTAACGGAAAACTTTATTTCATCGTATCAAAATGTAGTAACTCTCTTGGAAAAATATACCGCATAATTAAAAACTTATTATAAGTTTATGAAGTAGATTTGGAGTTAGTTGCTTTGGTGCTTAAAATATAGATAATTTAGTAGTCACACTGGTCAAACTGAGGTGTAGTCAAGCTTCTGGGTATGCAGTTACAGTCGCGGGGCTATACTCAATTCCTACTCTTGCGTCCACGTCGCGCACCTTATAAACGTGAGCAACCCTTGAGCAAGTTAGGGTAACCAACCAGTGTGGAGCCTTGGATCATGTCTAAAAGGGAGGAAGCCTCAATGGAGCCACTCCAACTTATTCGGTTGAATGCTCCGCTGAGGTCTAATTGCAGCGTCTGTCCACCCGAGGTGCTGCTGCGAGCAGGTGTCGGTCTTGTAGCAAGCAGGTCGTTATAGAAATGTGTAAACAAGTTAAGTTTACTCGACTGCCACGTAGAAACCAGCTTCAATAAAAAAAATTAATGATACCCCCTTCTGATGACGACCTCCGCAATTGTCACGATTTGAGGAATGAGGTTTAAATTGGGAAGGTGTCGCTGCTCAGTTGGTTGATGACCTCATAGGAATAAAGGCTGACTTCACCACCGAAGTTCGATGGATGAGACAAGAATGGCAGCGAGTAGGTCCTTGTGACATTTACTACAGCGGCCATATAAAGGAGCGCAAATTTGGTATCGGATTCGTGGCGGAGAAGATACAATCCGTCGTCGAGTATTGGCATTCACCCCGGTGGATAATCGTCACGCCGCCATCCGTATCAAAGCAAAATTTTTTAACATATCGTTGATTTGCGCCCACGCCCGACGGAATAGAAGGACGATGTGACCAATGATGCCTTTTATCAGCGGACTGGAGTGTACTTATGAGCGCTGCCCCGCTTCCTATCGTCAACAATTGATTGGACCTTATCAGTGTAGCTATAGATCTGTTAAATCAACTATTAACCAGGTATTTACCATGTGCCTAATCTTCGAAAATACCAGTGAAAAGAAAATCTTCTATTTTAAACAAGCCTTTGACAGCACGAAAATGAGCTGCCTCTAAGCCACTATGTCTGAATTCGGTATATCGGCAAAACTTATACTTCTGTGTAAACTGACGTTAAGCAACACCAAAAGCTCTGTTAGGATCGGGTAGGACCTCTCCAAGCAGTTCAATACTTAACGAGGTTTCAAACAAGGTTATTCTTTATCGTGTGACTTTTTTAATTTATTGATGGAGATAATAATGCGAGCTGCACAGCTGAATAAAGAAGGTTCAATCTTCTATAAGAGTGTACAGTTGCTGGCCTACGTCGATGATATTGACATCATCGCCTCAATAACTGCCCCGTAAGTTCTGCTTTCTCCAGACTAGATCAGGAAGCGAAGGATATGGCTCTGGTAGTGTACGAGGACAAGACGAAATATCTCCTGTCATCAAACAAATAGTCATCGCATTCGCGACTCGGCTCCCACGTCACTGTTGACGGTCATAACTTCAAGGTCGTAAATAATTTCGTCTATCTTGGAACCAGCAAAAATACCAACAGCAAAGGCTGTTTTGAAATCCTACGCAGAATCACACTTGCCAATAGGTGCTTCTTCGGACTGAGTAGACAATTGACAAGTAAAGTTGTCTCTCGACGAACAAAGACCAAACTCTACAAGTCACTCATCATTCCAGTCCTGCTACGGAGTCGTGGACGATGACAACATCTGATGCATCGGCGTTGGGAGTTATAGAGAGTGGTTTTAAGTAAGATTTGTTGTACTCTGACGTTGGGAATGGTCGATAGAACAAAGATCTATATTGACATAGTTCAGTGAATCAAGATACACCAGCCAAGCTGGCTAGATCATGAGGTGCGGCTGTATCATATAAGGAAACTCCAGCTTTGAGAGTACCCGCCGGTGGAAGCAGAGGAAGAAGAAGACCTCCGCTCCGTATTTCCAATTGTTAACTCGGCCATAATCGGGGTAGCAATGTCTACGCCAGTAACGAAGAAGAAGAATAAGAAAAAGTCCCTACGACAAATTATATGAAGAAAAAAAGCAGCCGAATATTGAACCATCTCTGAGCAAGCGTTAGGACTAGATTTTTAGCATTGCACCGCTAGTTATTGAAATCGTGAATAGACTAATTAATGTAGTTCTCTTAGCATCGAGTAAGAATTACTAATCAATCAACTTAATTTATGCGAAACTTTATCACCGCTAACCTAGAGATGTATTATTCCTACTGGGATATATGTACATATGTATGTATGTATGTACGTATATTTTCATATGTATAAGTCTACATTTTTATTTACGCATAGATATAAATAAAATAAAATACATACACACATACAAATATATTTGCCTAAGGATATTTTGTAATCGAATATATGCAGAGATGTGCGTTTTTATTTTTGAGTGTGTTGGGTCATGTCCGGACAATTCTACGAAGCACCACTTCTCATTAATGTCAAAGCAACTGAGTTTTCCTGTTCGCTTGAATGAAATGAATTTGATTTCAACATCTTCAGATCTGCTTCGCATGCCACAGGCACACACTCACGTACGAACGAGTACATACGTGTATGTGCAAATTGTGTTCGTATTGTAGTTATTCTATTTGGGAATCCATGTAGAAAAGTGTAGAGAAAGTGAACTAATTCGTTAGATTACCCACTTATAAATATGAATGAAATGAATGAAAGCTTTTATGTTCGAAGTCTGATTGACGCTAATCTCTGAATTATTTATATGAGTATGTATGAGTATGCATAGTGACGGCCGCGATAGCCGAGTGGTTAGTATTGCGTACTGACATTCAGAAGGCTCGGGTCCAAAAGTTATGGACAATTAATTTAAATAAAAAATTAAGTTAAATTTTCTAATTGCGGTCCACCCCTCCGAGTGTATTGCGGACATGAAATAAAGGCTCCACGTAAAAATACCTACTATCAGCCGTTCGGAGGCGGCTAAGTATAAACTGTAGGTTCCTCCATTTGTTGGAAAAACATCACGACGCAAAACCACAATTTGGAGCTCGGCCGAAAATTGCTTCAGCGGTTATAAAGCGCCAATTGTATATACATATATGTATAGTGATTTGTACATATGCATGTGTATTTATTCAACGGTGTTAGAAATATGAATAAAATATTTATGTATTCCTTTGAGAAAATTTCTTATTAAGAATTGAAGAAAGTTATTATTTTTGTTATCCGATTTTCTTAAACTAGAAAATTTGTTGTGTTACAGATTTCTTTGAATGCGGAAAGAACTATATAGGTAATACATATATATGTGTTTAGGCATATGATATGTACATAGGTATAGGTATGTACTATAACTTATGTAGTGTACTAAATTTCGTTCCCTTTGTGTTATAAGTTTAAGCAATCATAAATAAATCTTCTTATTCTTCTTCTTTATTGGCATACTCGTAGGCACCGCTTGCGCGATTATTGCCTAATTCTTCAATTCACTGCCTGGCGCTAATTGGAAATACCAATTACAACCACGTCCTTCTCTACCTGGTCTTTCCATCGTAGAGGAGGCCTTCCTCTTTCTCTGCATCCACCGGCGTGTACTGCACCAAAAACTCTCAAAGCTGTAGTATTCTTATCCGGACCACATGACCTAGCCAGCGTAGTGGCTGTATCTTTATTAGCTGAACTTTGCCGTATATCTCATACAAATATTCGTTCCATCAACTACAATATTCATCTTTCCCAATGCGCAAAAAAACCATAAATCGTTCGCAAATCTTTTCTCACGAAGACACCTATAGACGATTAATCAGATATTGATCTCGTCCACGCTTCTGCGCCATATGATGAGCGACTAGTAGAGTTTGGTTTTGGTTTGTCGAGAGGGAACTTTTCGGTTATCTACTCAGTCCAAAGTAGCACCTTTAGGCAAGAGAGATTCTGCGTTTGATTTCAAAGCTAATAGTGTTGTTGGTGTTAATTCTGGTTCCAAGAAAGACGAAATTATTTACGACCTCGAAATTATGACTGTCAACAGAGACGAGGGAGCCGAATCGCGAACATAATGACTATTTGTTTGATGACAGGAGATATTTCGTCTTGCATTCGTTCACTACCAGACCCATATTCTTCACTTCCTTATCCAGTCTGGAGAAAACAGAACTCACAGCGCGGTTGTTGAGGCCAATAATGTCAATATTATCGACGTACACCAGCAGCTGTACACTCTTATAGAAGACTCTACCTTCTCTATTCAGCTCTGCAGCTCGGATTATTTTCTCCATCAATAAATTAACGAAGTCACTCGATAAGGAGTCACCTTGTCTAAAACCTCGTTTGACATCGAACAGCTTGTAGAGAGCCTTACCGATCATGACACAGCTCTTGGTGTTGCTTTTGGCCAACTTACACAACCGTATAAGTTTTGCACGGATACCAAATTCAGCCATAACGGCGCACAGGAAGCTTCTTTTCTTGATGTCGAAGGCTGTCGGCGAAGCGGTGGTGTGTGTCGATCCTTTTTTCATGTGTCTTTTGCCAGATTTGTTGCATGATGAATATCCCTTTTTGTGGATTGGACAGAGCGCATTTACAAGAATATGCTCGGGTTTTGAAACCTTTTGTAAGTCGCCGCCACGTATCTTTCAAGCCTAACCCTTGTCGACCAGTTTCTCTAACTCCTCATGCTCACGAATCTCGGCCTATTATATTTTTTGCCTGCACATGCGTCTAGTTTCGTTCTGCAGTTCTCGGTATCTACTATCCCGCTCGCGTAGTGGTCGTCCGAAACGTCTGTTTATTTTCGACTGCCAAGTAATATTATGTCTCTAAATTGCGTTCACCTCCTTCATTGAGATACTTGGCACATTCCCTTACCCATATACGATTTAATACAGTGCAGCTTGAAAGTCACTGAAAATTACTATTTATATGTTGTTCTGTCCTTTCGAGTATGATTTCTGCGCATGGGGTTATGGCGAACACTTCCGCTTGGAAGATGCTGGAGTATTTACCCATAGGTATCAAAAGGCTTATTGTGGTCTTATTTACGGTTTTTTCTGTGTTTCGTTCCATGTTCTTTTTCCCTGAATTTAATATCGAAACTTATTTCCTTCGATATTTCATCTTTTTTTGAAATTCGTTAGAGATATTTTTGCTCCCTTTTTATCATCGTTACGTATAATAGGACTTTCTTATATGCAAGTTTTATGATTTTCCGAAGAGGTGCAAAGTCAAGGAGATCTTCAATCCTACTATAGAGCACGTTCTCTTTAATCATCTAGGGATTAAGTTTAAATATATTGGGAAGAATTTTTAACCGATTAAATTTTTGGTTTGGTAGAGTCAATGTGTTTTTATAACCAAATAATAATAACAAAAAAATAACCAATTTTTAAGCTCCTAGTGGTAAGAAGAGCTATTATTAACAGAATTTTCTGTTAAAATAATGAAACTAGATCGGTTCGAATTTAATTAGTAAGGAAAGAATTGGTGTTGTTTCTAAGAAGTGGAATTACAACACTTTCCCTCATAACAGCTCATAATATTATTGTTTTAGCAGTTCGCTACACTTTAAATTTTTCTTTTCTTTGTAACACCCTGCAGCCATCAGGAGCGTGCGCATTAAGGGCAATAACAACGTAGAGAGAAACAGGGAGATAATTCAATGGTGTGTGTTGTAAAGCATACTTATAGGGGGTTGTAACGTTTGTTATTATTTATTTACAAAATGTGTTGTTATTGTGATTAAGAAGTAACACTATTCATCTGATAAGAAAATGTACAATAAGTAAATTTTATAAATATTTATAAAATGAATCTGCTAAGAATTAAATTTAAATAAAATACTTATTCAAATTGTGAACCCATTAAAAGAATGTTAATATTTTGCTTTTTGTAAACATTACAGTCCATTGAACTGAGAGTAAATTTTCGCAGGAGAACAGTAAGTTGTGCAACAAATTATTTACATTGATTTACTCTCACAGGACAAACGATACTCTTTTGTCATTTCAAGTGTAGAGACATTTCTCAAATATACAGTTATAAGTTCCTTTCTTCGCAGTGCAGCAGCGCAACTTATTACTTACTGTTATTACTATTACTATTGAGTAAAATTAATCAACTGAAATTAAAAACAATTAAAAAGGTAAGTTATTGTATTTTAAATATTATTCCATTATTCGGTAAGAAAAGTTTTCACTGCGTAAAAAGTAAATTACAATTGAATGAAATTACTTTGATACGTTTGACTGATTTTCCGATCGATATTTCACGGTTTGTGTTTACTCCATCGCAAATTCATTGATTGACAAGTTAAAAACTATTTAAAACATGGTTTTATGACATTTTCTTAAGAAATATATATGGTATATAAAAAATTGAATAAAAAATTTTCTCGCATTTTACAGCAAAATGTTTGGTTTTTGCGTTGGCATTTGCAAATATGAAGCACCACCTCCCGACTCTATACTATCTATGCCGCCACCCCCTTTACCATCTTTTCTGTTAGCAAATGTTGCCTCTATACCAGCACTTGTATCAACAAATGACACCAATCCATGCTATGCGCCCTCATTGTGTAATCCCCGTCCGAATCCGCACGAAGGTGAGGCCATTGAATTTGTCGAATTAACCGGCGCCGATTCAAAAGTTTTGGAGAATACATGGTTCTTGGGCTTGATATCGTGCACGGTTGGTATAATAATATTGGGTGGCCTATTGGCGATCATATTGTTAAAGTGTAGAAAGTGAGTATAAATGAAAATCTGTCTATAAAATTTTCTTTATATATGTATGTATTATGTTTGTTTATTTATTTCTTGCAGAACACTATTTTCCAGCTGCAATCTTTCCTATCACGATTCGAATATCAAACAAAATGGCATGAAATCTTTGGGTGAATCTTCAAATAAGACAAAACCATTTACCGCTGGCGGTATATTATATCCCGTTACTACGTCTAACAATCGTGACACCTTACAATCGCAATTGGCTAATGATAGTCGCTTACTCTGGGCCACCTTAACTCCGCATGGTACGCGTCATTTCATTTCGGATTATCCAGTTGGAAATGTTGTACAAGACGGACACTATGAAATTGTTGATTATCGTACTAAAGCTGCTACTCCCACTTATCGCGACTATGTAAAGCGTGTACCGGTAAAGGTAAGAAATACATAAAATAGAATAGTTAAAATTTACATAAAACAAATAGTGTTGTCATTTTCAATGTTTAGTTTATCTTTTAAGTAAATAAGCTGATTTTATTCTATAGTGCTTAACTGAACTGATCGAAGTACTTGATTGCACTCGTTCTTTCATTTAATCTATTAGAATGCCATTATGTATGTCGAACGCTTTGATTTCATACATAACCCTTATTTCATTCCGAGATGCTTGTGTTTAGAGAGAATAATCAGCCCGTGTGGAAGGGACACTTGAATATACAACCACACTATTTGTATGCCACTTCTGATTTTCTTTTAGTTTTTTTTTTAATTTTTAATTCAACAATCATAATAATTTTATATGCTGGGATCCTGTTTGTTATATTATACATGCATATCTGTTTTAATGATAACAAATTTCAAAAAGCTACGTGTTGAATTCATGTTTAATTCATATCCCTTATTACTTTCTGGCATACTTGTGTTTACAGAGAACAACAGTCAGTCATATCCACTCTCACTATCTTTATGCCACTTCTGATTTTCTTTTGGGTTTTCCAAAATGTTTACTCAACCATCGTTCCTAGATATCCATTAAACACATAATAATTGTATATGTATACAAGTATAGATTGTTTTAGAAGATATTTAAAAGCTAACTTATTTTTTTGTAATTTATAATCAAAACTTTTTTTTTCCAGTCCTTTGATAACAATGGCTTTGTTGACTATGACTACGAAGATCCCACACCACTAATGGACTCATATCATGATGATTTAGATTCTGGCTATCAAGAACCCCAAGAAGTGCTGCATACCTTACAACGTGTCTCTCCCCGACCTGTAGTATCATCACCGACACGTATTGATAATCCAAATATGGCGCCACTCAATTATTATCCATCTTATCGCTCTAACCATCACCTAAACACCAACACATTACAATCGAATCATTCCTCAGCTACTTTAAATCGTAAAGCAACAATGACTCGACGTATAAGTGATGCCTCAAATTATGGACAGGGTAGTGGTGGTATGGCACAGTAAGGGGCCATTAATTAACTTATACAATTAAGTTGTGGTGGGTTGAAGTGCAGTCTTGTAGGTGAGGTGAAGAATTAAAAAAAAAATTTAAAGAATGAGTTGAAAAGATTATTTCGTGGCTTCTGTTAGTAAAAAAATAGATAGTTGTTAATAATTATAACGGGTTAACACTCACTTGTAATACATACAACGAAGCACGAGTAAAATTGAAAAGTGGACTGCAAAGTTGCAACATGATGGGGTTAAAAACAATTTTTTTTTATTATATAAAATTAAACAAAAATGTAATAAGCCACATAGACGCTCTGGGCCCTCTGCTACTTATTGTATTTTCATAACACAGAAGCAAATCAAAATTTCATAGCATTTCACTATATGCAATGTGAAAATTTCGAAAAGTATACAGAAAGTACGTTATTTAAACAAATAGTTGTGCTAATGTACACGTATTAGCAGTAGTACATTCAACTTATGGATATATCATTTGGAAGCAATATTGTAAAAAGTGCGTATTACTATTGTACAATGGCGCAAATATTAATGGAGCAAAAATGCACTACTCGTCACTATTGAACTCATCAATATAGGTAATTAATAATTTTTTTTTTTGAGATATCAGATGTTATATTTATTGATTAAGTTTTTAAAATATTTTAAAGGAATAATAAAAGAAAATTTGATTAATAATGATCTTACTACCTTGCACTGGATAATGGCATGCTTCTTTAAATAATTTATAAACATCGATGTCTCCTGGAAAAATCGTAGTCGCTAACTCGGCTATTCACTATATTAAATATATTTTTAAATAATATCGATTGAGCCCATTTCATAAGGTTGTTTTCAAAAAATTGCTAATCAGAAAATGTGCACCAAATGTACGTTTTACTCTACTCTACTGATACTCTACTCTACTTTCGCTTTGATTCCTTGTGGTGGTATATTGGTATATTGCCGAAATGACGAGAAGTGCGTTAGACTCTAATAATAAATTATCTTTAATACTCTAATAATAAGAGCTTACTATAATGATACCAATTTCATTACAACATAATGGTTATAAGTTAATAAAATAATTATTGAAAACAAAAAGAAACAAAATACCAAAACTACTCTAAAAGCAAACTGAAGCCTACGCTCTCAAAACTGAATAATTATAATGAATTTATATAATTATACGCTTGATGCATAATATGTTTAAGTAAATTTATAAATAATCAATAAATACATTGATATTATGCTACTTATTATTATGAAAATTAGTTAAGCAAATACATACAGCTCAAGAAATTAATACAAATGGAACAAATTATTTCTCCACTGAAAAAAAAACTAGCAACACCTGAAGTTAAACTATAGAAGCAAAAAAAAGAATTAATTTTACATTTGCATTAAAATACACCTAATGTGTATCAAGAACGATTTTAATACCAATTCATAACAATATTTGCAATAAAGTAGAAAGAAATAATAAAAATAATTCGTTGAATTTCATAAGCGAATTGATTATATAGTAAACTACACTATTTTTAAGATAACAAAACATACATAAATTTTTAAATATTAATAATAAAATAACGGCTTTCAATTGATCTCTCTACGCATAAACTACAAAAGAATATGCTTTTGTAAAACATGATGTGAAAACAAAAATTGAATTGAGACTTAAATAATATTTAATAATTAAATAAAAGAAAAACTAAATAATATTTCAAATACTCATACACTAATATTCCTACACATATGAACACACAATCACTGCAATCAGCTCATACATTCCTAAATAAAAACATTTCATAAAACTTATTACTATGTACTCGTAAAAGTAATACATATATTGTCGTATATGTACTATGTATGTGTCCATATTTGTATACAACAGATGATAAGTAATTTTAAAGTTAAACTTGTTTGTATCTAAGCTTTAAATCATTAAATATTTTAGTTTTATTTGTAACGGTGTGTTGTGTTGTTCTTATACCATAAATATTACAAATCGAAAGAGTACTTACAGAATTACAATAGCAATAGTTAATGCTCAATATTTGTTTCATGCATACATATTATATTTTACTTTGTTAAATATTTTTAACTGTGTTTTAAGACACTATATTATATATATTGTACTGTATTATTTATCTTTCATATATGTACATACGTGTATGTACGTATACATATTATAAGTAAACAACTATTGGATGTAATTATATGTTGTATTCACTATATTCCTATTTATGTATGTATACTGGAAATTTAAAATTAATAAATTTTATTTTTCAAATGCATTTAATAAACTGGAAATATAACCTGACATTGCTAGCATACTTTTCGCGTCGCATACGCTTTCCAACCGCTTTAGCGATTTTGAACGAAACTCAACACTAATTCGTTGCGTGACAAATTTCTCCGATTCGAGAGCTACAGTTTTAATGGTTTATGCACTTGTTTTGGGTAGCAGGAACTCACGATAATTTCAATTTCTTTTAGTTTGTCTTAAAAACTTACATGCATCACAATGATATAATTAATTTTTAATTTCCTAATGCATTCATTCAATGCCGAAATTTGATTAATTTCGCGCACCGGAACTGCACAATTTGAACTGTCATAGACGAAAAGGAAGAGAAGTGAAAATAGCTAATAAGGTGGCTACACTAGTGATGCATTGTTCCACGGTAAGACACTAAAAAGAACTCATAAATAAAGTAAAGCAACTGAAACGAGGCGCCCAAGATGTTTTGATGGATCTGTGGCAAACCAAAATAGATTCTTTAAAACTCAGTCTTTCAAAGTCGATTAACAAAGCGAAAAAAATGAGATTATAAATATAAAGTGAAATTATCACTTATCAAACTTTTAATAGTTTCATTAATTAAGCCCCAGTTTAACTGATAGTAAAAGCCGCCACTAAACAATTTGCGGCGCAACTTAATACTTTGAATGGCGCTACTTTTATAAATTTATATTGTACTTCAAATCTGGCAGTGCCGTGTTGAGAAAACCATCAATGAAAACTTTCCTCAACAAGTGTTTTGAGTTGCTAATAATTGAGTTTAATAGTAAGTAACGTGATATAATTTTCATTAAATATATTATTACGATTGTAATTAAACAAAAAAGTGATTGAGGAAAATAAATTTGGTTGGGCATATACAAAATATGCAAAGCAATGCGGCTGCCGTAAAAACTTATTGGATTGCACTATCAAACAGAAAGAGTGAAGGAAAACGCAGCAAACAAAAGGGAAAATACAAAAACAATACATACACCAACAGGAAGTTACAAAAATAGATAAGTCCAGCGCGCAAGTGATTGACCAGCTACAAACAGAAAACAATAAATTTTAGGCATTTAGGCATTTACTTATCTGTACACTTACAACGCATTAACCACTCAACATGTTGAATTGCTTTAGCGCAATGAGTGTACCAACATTGGGTGAAATGGAGCAAACAATTTGTATGCTTGAGCGTGGCACAATTATTACCAAGCTATATTCGAAACATCGTCCTGAACAGCGTCGTTTGATGTTGGTCCGGGAAACCAGGCAGCTTTTGTGGTCATCCGTTAGTTCAGATACACGTACCGACTATGAGGGTTCACTTGAGTTACGCGAAATACGTGAAATACGCGTAGGGAAATGCTCAAAAGAATTTCGCAATTGTGCAGAAGATGCGAAACGTTTTGAGCCATCAAAGTGCTTTGTAGTTTTATATGGCACCTCATTTAAGTTAAAAACTTTCTCAGTTGTAGCGCTCTCAGAAATAGAGGCAGACAATTGGATACGTGGTCTACGTTATATGGTGCAGGACACCGTCAATGCACCTTATCCACTGCAAGTAGAACGTTGGTTACGACGTGAATATTATGCTATTGAAAATGCGAGCATGCAGTCTGCCAAAGATGGCAGTCAAGTTACGGTTAAGGACTTTAAAAGTTTTCTTGCAAGTATTAGTTGTAAAATGACCACAACCAAACTTATGGAATGCTTCACAGAAGATGATGTTAGACGTAAAAATGATTTGCGGTTTGATGATTTTTCAAGATTATATAGAAAACTGCTAGTGTCACAAAATTTTCTGGAAGAAATGTTTTACAGTACCCCTGGCACATTTCCATATTCCAAGAATGGTGAAACGGTGACATTACGTGAGTTCCAAAACTTTCTTATGCAGGAACAACATGAGTTAATGGGACGAGACGATGCTTCCGTTTCGAACTTTATACGCGATTTTTTGCAGGATGTTGAACGCGATGTGCAAGAACCCTACTTTACATCTAGTGAATTTCTCGATTATCTTTTCTCAAAACAAAATGATCTCTGGGATCGCAATTGTGATCGCATTTACATGGACATGAAACAACCCATGTCTGCATATTGGATTGCATCGTCGCATAATACCTACCTCACTGGGGATCAGTTTTCTAGTGAATCGTCGTGCGAAGCATATGCGCGTGCACTGCGCATGGGCTGCCGCTGTATTGAACTAGACTGTTGGAATGGCGCAGACAATTTACCATATATTTTTCACGGCCACACAATGACATCGAAAATTAAGTTCAAAGATGTTATTAAAACAATAAAAGAACATGCATTCGTTACGTCAGAATATCCAGTAATTTTATCAATTGAGCAGAACTGCTCATTAGAGCAGCAACGTAATATGGCACAGGCGCTTATTGAGGTATAACAAGCAGTTCCAAATACTTAAGCATTCCAACTTTATTTTAGATGTATTATTCTAGGTTTTTGGTGATATGCTGTTGACTCAGCGTTGCGATCGCTCTGAGGTACAATTGCCTTCTCCTCATCAACTTCGTCGCAAAATTATACTTAAACACAAAAAACTGCCTGAATATGAAGATGGTTGCCCTGGTGGCCCGGGTATTGTAGGTGGTGGATCGGGTATATTAACCACAAGTGGCAGTAGGTCATCCATTAGTGGTGGAGCTGGTGATGAAAATGAAAATGCGCGCAACTTCCTGAAAGAAGGAATGCTATATTTTAAAGATCCAGTGGACAAAGCCTGGAACATTTACCATTTCGTATTAACACAACAACAATTAATTTACTCTTCACACACTGATGAAAATAATGTCGGCGGTGGTGATGATGATGACAATGCCGTAACACAAAAAACATCTACCACGTTGATGCCAAAATCCAAAGATAACTTTGTGAATGATGAATTGCATTTTGGCGAAAATTGGTTTCATGGAAAATTAGAAGGTATTTGGCTTATTTATTAAAATTTATGTACTCTATTCATTTATCAAATCTTTTAGGTGGACGTCAGGAGGCTGATCAGCTTTTGGAAGCCTACAAACACTTAGGTGATGGTACATTTTTAGTACGAGAGTCGGCTACCTTTGTTGGCGATTACAGTCTGTCATTTTGGCGGCGGAATCGCCCAAATCACTGCCGTATTAAGCTGAAACATGAAAACGGCGCAACCAAATATTACTTAGTCGATAATTTTGTATTCGATTCACTGTATTCGCTTATTGTGTACTATCGGAAAAATATGTTGCGCAGTTCTGAATTTTCAATTACCCTGAAAGAACCTGTACCACAACCGAAAAAGCATGAAACTCAAGAATGGTTTCATCCAAATACAACCAAAGAGCAGGCGGAGCAAGTGCTTATCAAATTAGATGTGGGATCGTTCCTTGTGCGTCCATCAGTGCAGAGTACTAATGCTTTCGTTATATCATTTACAATCAATCGCAAAATCAAGCATTGTCGCATCATGCAGGAGGGTCGCCTTTATGTTGTGGATACCATACAATTTGAATCGCTTGTTTCATTAGTCAATTATTATATGCGTAATCCGTTATATCGCAATGTAAAGCTTTTGTATCCAGTATCACAGGAATTATTGCGTCAGAAACTGCTCGCCTGCCAAACATCGTTGGAACATCACAATGGTAGTGACTTCAATGATGCTTCCAGTTATATGGATCCTAGTCTAGATGATCGTGTCACATGTAAGGCGCTATACAGTTACAAGGCTAACAAACCAGATGAGTTGTCATTTCCAAAGCATGCAATTATTACGAATGTGCAGCGGAATACATCGATGTGGTGGTGCGGCGATTATGGTGGTATGGTTCAACGCCATTTTCCGGCTAACTATGTGAAAGTAAGTGAGAGGACCTTTAAAAGTTACTAATTTAAGACAGAGGGGAATACAATACGAAAAGTACCGTTATGAGCTAATTAAGTTTAAATGGCATATTCCCATGACAAATGAATTCCAGGCATTTAAAATTGTGCCGCTACCGCCTTGCT
The DNA here is from genome assembly GCA_037013455.1 of Ceratitis rosa. Lineage (NCBI taxonomy): Eukaryota > Metazoa > Arthropoda > Insecta > Diptera > Tephritidae > Ceratitis > Ceratitis rosa. Next base: position 137,670 of record JAWMAG010000419.1, on the reverse strand, counting down.
TAGAGTTACCTTTATTTAAATATCCTATACCTTAGGCTATCAAATTTAATGTAAAAATGATTAAAAATTGCTCTATCCTTAGGTAATTGACTCCGCCGGCGATGACTACAACTCTTTTAGCGATGACAATAATTGTGAAAATATCTCGCGCACCGATTCGATTGACATACATGGCGCCATCGTACATCTCTCCGAGTCAAACGAACCTGGCATACTGTTTCAATTACAAATTCAAACGCCGACAATGCAAAATTCCTTCATCATCGGTTTTGACAATCAGGAATTGGCCTACGAATGGATCAAAGCCATACAAGAGGGTGCACAAATCGCAAACCAATTAGCTACAGAGCGTCGTAAAAAAGAACGTTCTGCACGTGTAGCGAAAGAAATGTCTGATTTAATTATATACTTCCGCAGTGTGCCATTCCGTGAACATTCATGGGTATTCTATGAAATGTCTAGTTTCCCTGAAACTAAAGCTGAAAAACAATTCTTGCAGCAAAACTGCATGCTCTTCTTACAATATCATCGCAATCAGATCAGTCGCGTATATCCAAAGGGGCAACGTTTGGATTCATCCAACTTTAATCCGGTGCCATTTTGGAATGTAGGCTCGCAAATGATTGCGCTCAACTATCAAACTGGTGACAAAGCCATGCAATTGAATCAGGCCAAGTTTCGTGATAATGGTAATTGTGGTTATTTATTGAAGCCAAAATTTATGCAAAGCGATAGTTTCGATCCAAATAATTCGCTAGCGATCAGCTCACTGGAGGAGCGTTACGTAACTATACGTATTATAGCTGGGCGCCATCTTTTCCGTGGCGGTAAATCTAACAATCCACAAGTTACTGTTGAAATATGCGGAGCCAGCTTTGATTCGGGCGTTAAGCATCGTACCAAGACCAGTGAGAACGGTTTTAATCCAATGTGGAATGAAAGTTGTGACTTCACTGTACGCAATCCACATTTTGCATTGCTGCGTTTCGAGGTACAAGATGAAGATATGTTTGCAGAGACGCATTTCATAGCGCAAGCTTGTTACCCATTGAATTGCATTCGTACGGGGTATCGCAGCATCACATTGCGAAATAAATTTAGTGAGGAGCTGGAATTGGCATCACTACTGGTACATGTGGATATTAAGCATACCAGCACAAGTGCAGTGAATGAACATACAGTGGTTGTGGGTTTTTAAAGAGAGATTTCATTTACATTTGTAAGTACCAAAATGTATTTTGTTGGAGAAACATTTATGCAAAAACTGTATTTTTGTATGCACAAATTGTTTGTTAACAAATATCTTTACTTGACCCAACGAACAAATGCTTTAGGGCATTATAATTATACATATCTACTTTTTAAACAAGTGAACAAATTTAAAGCTTTTATATTATATAACTGAAACTTATTATAAATATTTCTATACATAATGAATTGCATTTATTTCAATTGTATTGGAGATGAAGGAAGTGTAGTAGAAAGCTTTATTATATACTACTTTCTTTAACTCCCCTTTAAATGCGGCATTATATGTTAAATCTATTGTGTCTTAAATAGTATTTAATAGCACTGAATATTTTCTTCCATTTTGACTAATTATTGCAACTCAAATAAAGACTTACAATTTTATTATCTACTCTATTCAATTTACGAGTACGCAGCTCTACATTATCTATGTATGTATGTATGTAACAATATTTTAGACAAATATACAGGAAAATATATATATAAATATGAATTGTTTGTTTTATTTTTTGAGGCCTGCATATCTAGTTTAGTTTTACCTACCGCCACAACTGTTTTTAATTTAAAACAGTTTCAGCAGAAAATCACTACCCACTAGAAAGAGAATAATCAGTGACTTTAATTTTTTTAAAGAAAACATCAAGGTCTAAATTAAAAAAAGAAACATGGTACCTGCTAGTCTGGGTATTGTAACGTTATAAATTCGGTATTATCCACTTCTTTGCATAATCTATTAACCTGATGCATTCCTTTGATCCAAATGCTAGGAAAAGTTCGTTGAGGTAGTTCATAATTTACCAATTTGAAATGATTTGTCATTACTTATAGATAGATAGACTTAAATACGGTCTCCTCCCTTGTTTCAATTGAAGGTAACTCAATTTCTCTCTATTTTTGGTTCCCAATACACTGATGTTTATGCTTCGAAAAGATTGCATAAAAGTGTGAAAAGTTGTTTGCAGGATTCATGAAAAGCTTTATGCTTCAGTCCTTAACGTATTCCACTTCCGAATTAAAGACTCGGTGCAGGTCAACCTTTTCCCCAATTTATATAAGTTTTTTGCTTTTAAATTTGCTGAATACAAAAAGAAAATAGTATTTTGATAAATATTTAGTATTTTTTTTATTTTGTGTAAAATATAATATGTAAATTGTAAAAAATAATACGTATATGCATTAAAAGAAAATCACTTACATTATATGTATGTATGTTCAATTGTATCACTGTAATTACTGAAAAAATATTTTCGCACTGCATAGATTGCAATACAATAGATTATATTCCATTTGATGGGCATTTATGCGACGTTCAGTTAGCGCCAGCGTTTGCTGCAACTTTTCGGTTTCATCATTTTGTGTTGCGAGAGCAGCTTTCTTATTGCTCTTGGTGGCGCCTTTTGGGTTCGGCGACTTTTTGATGTCCTGCAACATTTCCTGTATTTTACGACGCTCTGCATTAAATCGTTCACGGACCGTTGCAAACCAATGTAATGCTTGGAAATCATCCATTTGATTTAATAGTTTTAATATGTATGCCAATCCGACAGCAAAACCGTCATCAAAGAGCACCGCCTCTTGACGATCCTTTTTATTGATCTTCTCTTTCACCCTCAACATATGTTCCACATAACTAAGAGACAATGCGGGCACAATGAGAAAAAAATTCTTTAAATGTATATTACGTGGATTTCGAAGAAATGGTTGGAATGCTTCGACGAGTAACTAGAAAAATAGAGATTTTCTAAAATTACTCATATTTTTTCAGACTTATTATGCTTACTTTAAAATAGTCCGTACTATCTGAGAAACTCTTCACTAAATTACTTATATTCACTTCGAAATTCTCAGCCGCCGTTACGGTAACATCGTGAAGATTTTGCTCACGGCAAGCGGTAACAAATTGCAAATTTTCATCGAATTTTGGTAAAAAGAGACTGGCGCTATAGTTGGCATGTATGCTACCGGATCGTACCAAACGTATATAACCCATAGCGTTGCCTGTAATATGTAAACATACTTATCCATTCAGAGTAACTTCAACGGGCCCAACTCACCCACATGCGTTATCACTTTGCGGAACAGATCCATATAGGTTTGACCATCATTAGAGAGTCCGAGCTTACGTATATCCTTATTGAAAGCATCGGCGCGTTCATACGCATATAGGGGGTAGCTTTTAGCTTGCTTGTGCTCAGCGTAAGCACGTAATTCTTTCATGAGTCGCGATTTGATTTGTTCATCGTAGAGAAATTGTGAAAATATATAAAACTTCTGACGCAAAAATTGGTATGTGAAATTAACGGTGGTATTGATGACACCTGTGCCATGTGTGCGTAAGGAATTGGCTACATGTCGTATACCAATCGAATCTAAATGCTTGTTGCCGCTTCGTTGCTCCACGAAAATTTGTGAATTCATATTGTAAACATATTTCGAGACAAAAATGTGGATTTTACGCATAATCTCCAAAATATCGATACCCTGAAAGAAAATTGATTACGGAATATTAAGAAATGAAGCTTCAACGAATATCTGTGTCAATCTATGTAATCCGTGGGAAAGGAAAGGTGCTATCTGTACCTCAGTTAGATAATTATAAATTTAAATAATGGCAAATTCATATCATTACCTGTTCCAAAGTCTGATTGGGTAAATAGTCTTCCACGGGTTTTAGCATTAAACGTGTGTTTGCCAGATGTCGCATCTCCTCGTAGGTCTTCCAGTCATGCAATGATATGGTAGTGAGATTATAAAACATGGCGCTCAAGTAATTCTCGATGTGATCTAAAATAGAAAGAAATGAATGAAAAATGTATGCTAAGACAAAAACGATGAAAGATGTAGATTGATATACTAAGCTGCACTGTACCTTTTAAAATAACATAATGTCCATTCAATTCTATGGGACATACATTAATCAAATCACGATAATCATCGATGCCATTCTCGAAAGGACTCATTTTCTCCAGCTGCAAACTAGAATGAACTTCTAATCGCAGAAAAGTTTCGATTTGTGCGCATAATTTGCTTACGATCTCGCTTCGCAAATTATCATAGGTGGATCGCTCTAAGCACTTTGATAATTTCAGCTCATTCAAATTCAAATCATTAAAGGTCTTGCCACAATCGTTGAATGCATGCACAATATACTAAAGATATATACAGTTTTTTTTTTAATTGCATAGCCGAAATAATTATAGTTGAAATCAAACCTGAAATGAGTTAAAGTCAAGCTTTCGCTCAACCACCTGCTTTAAATACGCCGATAAGACTGACTGATGCCAATAAATGAACGTCGTACTGCACAACTCGTGCATGTTCGTTTGGAAATCTGCTAAAATTGTAATACGCGACATAAGCAACTGAAAACGCTCCCACTGATCTTGTGGTAATGTGCGATTATTAAGATTCGTGGCATTCACCGCCAATTTGGTGAGGAGTATACGCGTCCTTGTAGGTGGGCCGGTCATACACTTTTCAGCAATGCGTAAAGCTGCCAAAGCGTCAACATTACGATTATGCATTTTGGCAGCAGTGATGCGTTTCTAACAAGAATATACAATGTAAATATAAGAATTGTAATATATTTTTAACTCTTGTAATTACCTTGCATATGTTAAGCAAATGCAAAACTTTATATTGCAAGTATTGCAAAACACATTGCATTACCTTCGCAATGTTATCCATATACTCCTGAAACAATTGTTGTATACTTTTAAGCAATTCAATGAGTTTACAAATGCACTGCAGCGTCGGTTTGGTCATAGGTGACTGTAGTCTCACGTGCGTGTTCACTAATCCCTTAATCAAACAACTTATTTGCGATGCAAAACGCAAACCAAGTAGCAGTAAGCCAGCAAGTTCCTTAAATTGTTGCACAGTCAGTTCAAATGGACCTATACTTAATGCCTTGCGTACGTTAAGGGTCCAAAGCAGCATTTGTGAGCAGTAATTGCGGCAATCACGTGGAAGCGTTTGTACGCGTGTTTGTAAGTAATGTTGATGCAAACGTTTAATGTCCTGTAGCAGTCGTTCGTGTGGTTTTATCAAAGTGGCAGCATGGCGGCGCAGGAAAGATGTTGGTTGCCAGGCGACATTGCCTACTAACATAATGCCTTGATGTTTTTGATTAAGGTCTAGTAATTGTTTCACATGTTTAGTCTCCACTTGGCCACAGAAATCATGAAATGTCACACAAAAGGCATTCAAACGTACTAGCAACCTATGTTCGCTGAATTCATTTACATCACTTTTGTTTATAGTAGCTAAACATTGTTTCATATAATCATTACATTGGTTTGTAAGTTGACCAATGCCCTTAGGACCGATCTTATCCTTTAAGGCAAAAGTGCTGTCGAGAAAATTCTGAAACAAAAAGCTGAGTTTATTATTGTTTTCCTATAACGTCCAGAAATATATAACCTGCACTTACTTGAAATATAGCGCCCGAAAAGAGAAAATCAAACTCTTCTAAACAGTTTCTTAAGCCAATTAGTTCCCCTGCTGTGCAAAATTCCACATAATTACCATTTTGGCAAACAGCTTCCACAGTTTTTTTGTATGTTTGCCAGAAGCGGCAGAAATTCGAGCCAACTAAAATCTCATTAAAAATTAGAATTTGTAATAGTAAATCTGCAAGACAGTCAAAGACGTCCTAGAACAATGAACAGTTTATGAGTAATGTTAGCTGTAAATATTCAATAGTAAGAAGCTAATTTTTACCACAAAACGAAACTCCAAAGTTTTATCTTCAAGAGCACAGTAAGCACCACATTGATTCAGCAAGTTGTTGCCCAGCACAATACAGCGTTGCAATAGAAATTGTATGTCACACACAAATTGCAGTGAGTTACTCATTTGTAATAAAATTTCGTTGGTTTGTTTAGCAGCATCAGGTCCGCCATTTCCATCATCATCCGCCAATAGTACACATAAATTTTCATCAATGTAAAGGAACTTTGTTTGCATTCGTTGCGATTTGCATACCAATGCATCGACCTCTGCACAGAGATAAGCGAATGTAAGTAAGGTCTTATTTAACACTCGGTCAGATTCGAGAATTCGCAGTAAATTGAGTTGCTCCTGGTTTGCAGAATAGTTTACTTCCACAAGTGCTGGTGTGGAGATGTTAATCGTAGGTGCTGCTTTAGCGCTCGGCACTTGTAAGGCCTTTTGATTTAACTGCTGCAATTTCTTATCATGATAATCAAGGAATGTGCCGAAATTTTTTAGCTGCTCCTCAGCTGATGAGACTGTAGAACAAAGAAAAAAACTAAAGGTGCCGCTTGGGACAAATTAGCAAATTTGCTACTTACTGATTGCTGTTTGATCCATTACAAAATAAATTTTTATATATTTTGTAAATTTATTTTTTTACTGCATCAATTTTAGATAAAAAAATATCAGCTGGAATTCCAAAACAAAAAGGGTATCAAAACAAAATAAAAGTTCAGCAAGTGTTGCCATAGCTTTCATGCATTTTTGCGATTGATTGTAAAACATCCCAGCAGGAATAGTTTGGCTTAATTAAAGCCCTTTATAAGCCATTTGACTAAGAGAAAACTTTTGTTTATATTTTACAAACCTTTGGAAGAACACTAAGGAATTCATTACTGTTTTTGTTTTTCAATAATAGATGTCCTAGGCAGTTTCGTTTTTTTTTTTACAGCGGTAAGTCCTTGTGCGGCAAATAAGTCGGTGGTCTGCGGAAATAATGTATGGCGCCTTGTTAAACATTCACCTCGTTCTATTATAACGAAAACATAAATGAAGTCGATTCGCAAAGGTAATGTAATTCTCAACGTACAAATTACCTGGTAAACACATTCCAATAATTTTTCTTTGAAATAAGAGCTACAGGCTTTTAAATTTTCGACCATCGCAACACAGACTCAGATTGTCCAATCCATATGTCAAGCGCGGGGAGTAATTCTTCCAGCGTGGCAGATAGTATTTTTTGGTAGCCTTCATTTAATAGCATATTTTAAAATCAAAGTGAACATGTATAGCAAAACTTTTGCTTCAATAAACTTACCACCGAATGCAACCCTGAAAGGGCTATGCAGGACAATGAAATTAAAATGGAAGCATTGATAAGTTTCCTCCGGAAACATGTTTCTAATAATCTTAAAATTCAAATTGAATATCAATTAAGGTGATTGTGACCGTCTGAAATTCTTGGGTGTGTATTTTAATGAGCTTTTTGCTTTGCTTTTAGAAATAATTTAAGAGTGCCACGTGGAAAATGCATTGTCGGTGACCGTTGGCATTTTAAATCACATACCGTACAGAGTTTTAATTGTGCTTAAAATGAAAGACATCATAAAATTCACGCAATGTAAGCATGCATTTTTATTACAAAATTAAAATACCAATGAATTAAATTTTCTAACAATATTGCCTTAACATTATTTAACAATAATTTTGTGTATCATTGACTATTTAACCATAAACTGTAAAATTTTTCTTGGCTATTTTGTTGTAAGTATCTATAAATATAAATTTGGCATAGTGCTACATATTCATATATAAGTGTAAATAAAATAACATATAAATTTAACATTTACTATAATCACATTAAATTATGTATTATACCTATATTGACTAATCTCACATTCATAATCATAACTATGCCCTACATTTCCTAAACTAATTTTCTAATACCAAAAATTACCGTCTATACTAACATACTTAACCTTCATCATCACTATAAAGTGTGCAAATCACCTGTTCCTGCCACCAATCGTGCACCTCGTAAACTGCATTTGCTTGATTATTGAAAGGCAATAATTTACTACCCGCTATAATATGGCCCATAATCGCAGATGGACTACCCAACGGTCCATGCTGTTCGCCAAAATGATTCACCACATTTGGGGGATAATGAAATTGACTGCCATCACTATTTCCGGATGTGTATAAACCCGTTGTACGATTTAAATCTCGTTTAATTGCAGCACCGCTAGCAGCAACGACTGGCGGCAGGACAGGTACTGCAGTCATTGAATTCTTTTTCTTTTGCTGACTACTAATATGCAAACGCTCTTTATCGGTCAGTGTACTGCGTTGCTGTGGATCGGATGTGGTGGGTGCTAAGTATTTGCGACCCGTTGAGCTGCCCGTCGAATCGGAGCGATTAAGTGCATATGCGCGTTTTGTAGCACTTATAACACGCTGCACGCCATGCACATCGGTGGCGGTAGTAGAGATAGCCGCACTACCACTAGCATCCTTCTCTTCATTCTCTGTTGAACTAAAGGTGGGTGAAAAAGCATCGCTAGTCGGTGGACCGGGTGCAGTGGCGCTACCTGGCGGTTTATCTCCACCGCTGGTGGGTGTTTTATCCTCTTGTGGCATTAACTGTTCATTAGTGGCACGTAAGCCGTCTATTAGTGAGTTTTGTTGTTTCTAATAATGAAAGAATTTTAGTTTTTATTCCATTTAAGCAATTTTATTAATTTAAATTGACTCACATTTGCATTTTGTGCGCGTATCTTTTTCAGACAACCCTCCAGCCAAGTGCGTATCGTCATTTTCGCCACTTCTTCCTCCACCAAATACTCAAACTCTTCACGTGCCAGCAGCTCCTCCAATTGCAGTGCCTTACGTATGTCCACCGAGCGATATGATAACATACTGTGGAAAAAAAAACAAAGTATGTATATATAAAACATTTTCTTGAATGCACCACCACTTACTTGATTACATCGTGGAATGTCACATCTTCGCCATTATGCAATTTATCCAACTCATAGCACATATACTTGAAAAGCAAACGATCCTTCTGTGGATCACACTCTAGACGGCCTTTCAGCAGGCGTAGTATAAACTTTACTCGACGCACAGGTATTACGCCACGTTGATGTATATCCACTATATTCCAAGTATTCTGGAAATTACGTATGTCGGCGTAAGAAAGCAAGGCATCCTCTTCGTTCGAATAGAATAATGAGAAATTCTCCATGATAATAGCTGTAATGTAGGAAATGTGTATATATTATTTTGGTAATTTTCAAATATATGTGTATGTACTAACCCACTAGCAAATTCAAAACAATATACGTAATGATGACGTAGAAAGTGCAAAAGTACACCAAGCTTGCAGTGAAGTTGCCTAAAAATAAAAGGAAATCAAAAATTAATGGCAATCAAATCATAAGATAGAGAGTATCCGCTACTAAAAGTGAGTAAACCAGCCACAAATTAGAATTATATCGGCCAATACCCCTCCTCTCTCCATTAGCGAACACACTTGATGCCTTGCTGCTCCCATCTTGCACTCCCCACCAGAGCCCAGCAGCACATCAACATGGCACAAAGTGTACAAACACAACTTAACGCTATAAACACCCAGGTAATACGGAACCTTTACCAAAATCGATCAACACGGTCAATCACGAAGTGCTATTATCGGACATTGAAGAAATCGTCATTATTTTGAGGTCAAAACTCGAAAACAATATTTTTATTTTTTTTATATCGGAATCCAGCCCCCACCCATAGCAGCTGAGGAGCTTGAGTTGCCTCGCGAGATGCGAGTATTGAAGGCATAATTAAAATTATCATACTGTAGTAGATTCAACTCCTACCTATACGCATGACACTAAGCACCTCTTATGCTTGCCCACTAGCTCGCGGTAAAACAAGTACTATGTAGTAAGAGATGGCTTGAAATATACCGTGCTTGTGAAAGTCGGATCTTTATACCGGACACGGACTTTAATGCGGCGAAGAACTGTCGCTACCATAATATTCTCCAAAACAACATTAATAGTGGGGCTCGTATGGCCACACAATTGAAGAGAGGTCAGCTGATGTTGTAATAAATTCTCCGTAGCTGGGTTAAAGCGGATATTCCTGTTATCACCTTCATTATATCTTACTCACCACAATCAGTTTCCCAGTAATTATTCCCAGGCGTACAATACGGCGGCTGCACCATACAGTCATGCATAATCTTATTCCAATCCTCGCCGGTAACAATACGAAACAGCATAGCTACACCTGTAACAGGTGAACCGAAATTCGCACGCCTTCCGATACCTTCGCCATACTTCACAGTACCGAAGAGTATGGTGCCCGCCAGTGCGTAAAAGAAAACTAATAAAAACATACCGAATATAATGAAGAATGATTTGCAAACTGACACGCCAACAGTCAGCATAAGCATTTTCAGAGTGGTATGCTTGCCGGTAATGGTGAAGAAGCGTAAAATTACTACCATAAATCCAAAGAAATAGGAGAGATCATTCTGTTCAATATGAAAAATGTATAAAATTCAATTAGAATCACTGTAGTTTGTATTCGAAAAATAAATATCTTACTCTTAATATGGTTTGTAAGAATATCCAGACCACACCACCCGTGGTGACAAGTAAGTCATAACGATTTCGACGCGACTGCCAGTAGCCACGTGGTGTGAATGCTATGTTTTTCATAACCACTTCAATGACGAAAACGAAATTCAAAACAGCGCTCACGATCACCAGCCTTTCGGTGTGCACTTCGCCTTTGATCCACTGTAAATGGAAATAGAAAAGTGAATGTAAAAATGGTTCTCTATCATCAATCAAGAAAAAGTGGCCTATTGTAGGAAAGGCCACCTAGAGAGGGAGGGTTCCCGGAAGGCCCAAAATATGACCACGTGGTTTAAGGGCAATCCCAAACGGCTGGCGTGCCTAAGGATAAGATGAAGAGAAGACAGTTCGAGCAACATTCCATTGAAAAAGACATCGTGAGATTGAAACCAAAATGACATATTGACTAGAGAATTAGCTCAGGGTTTGAAAAGCTTCGATACAGGTTCCTACCTTAAACCGAATACGAGTACTTAGCCAAAATGAAGAGAAAATTCTTTCTCCCAACAGCGCAACAAAGATAATAGCAATAACGATTTTCGAGTCTTTAAAGAAATACTTATAGAACACTGTAAGTTCGACGGAGCAGCAATCGAACTCTAGCCTACCAAATCATGCTACGCATGGCTAACTACTCACCTATTGCGGCCACTAACGATTACAACAGACAATTGAAGTCCAACAGCCTCTTTAAGGTAGCGCCAAGCAGTGAGGGTCTGCACACTTTCCTGTAAGACGCTGTGGAATTATACTAGTGTTCCTACAATAGGCCACGACGTTTTACTATTCACCTTCACGAAAATATTAAAGAACAATGGATATCTAATCTTCTTATAGCTTGGTTCTTACGGCGAGTATACTATAAAATTCAATTTTAGTACGCTTAACTAAGATGTAGAGTCCTTTTGAGAAGTTAACAAATACATCCTTAACGCTTGGATATGGATACAGGTATGTAAGGAATGCAAAATGGGCCAAATTTAACGGGGAAAGGACGACAGATTTTCCACAGCAGTAAGTGGAAGACCGCTTGAAACATAGTGGAAATACTATTGGGGGGCCATATAATTCGGATAAGCTGAACAAGATGCCGCTAATGCAAGTTTAACTTACCGTAATAGATAGTAACATGCTATTGATTAAGACGACTACCGCTATAATGCGCTTGAAAATAATATTCTGTGTAATATCGTAAGTGAAAGCACGGAACTTTCTGCCATCCGGCCGAGGTGGCAAATGCAGGGGTTGAGCAATCTTCAACCGCTTCTTAAGATCGCACCAACGACGCTGATCGACTGTCAAGAGAGCTGTGCCCTTATTCTCCGAGTAATTAGCAATCACCACACCCACAAACAAAGTCAAACCAATCATACAACCCAAGAAAATGTAAATGTGTATGTAGACCGCATGAATCTGGAAGTAAGAACAAAATATAGTACAGTGCACACGTTAAACAAAACTGAAACTTCAATGCATACACACCGGCCCGACAGCTTTGATCAATACATCGCGTACATCTAACCAGCCCTTAAAGGAGAGCACCTCGAACAATGTAAGCATCGCATCGCCGATGTTGTCAAAATTGAATCGGCGTGGATTAGCCCAAACACGTGGCACTAGCATCGACGGATATGACTCGTTATTACCGGGTGTTAATTTCATTTTCGTTACAAAAACTCTACGCATAAACACACCGACACAATCCTCACGACGCAAAATGGTCGGATCATTGCAACGCGCCAAACGTCCACCATATAATTGTACACCATAACTGGCGAATATGAACATGAGCAAGATAAGCAATGTGGATACGAGCAGGATCTCCTTGAAACCGCGACACAATTCGTAAACGACTTTGCGCATGTGTGGCACCAATGTGAAAATACGCAAGGGGCGCACACAGCGCAAAATCATCAATAGTTGTGCACCAGAGCTGGTCGGTATCTGTTGGGGCATCCAACAGAGGAAAGATGTGGAGACAACATATATAAAAACGTCCAGTAAAGCAGCTACGTCCTTAATATAGGCTTTTGGTGTGAAGAAGAGACCATCGGCCAGTATTTTAAGTGCCAACTCTAAACTCATAAACACCACAAAACTATATTCGGCAATTTGTAGTGTGGGATGATCCATAACACGATAGCTGGGTGTTTCAAACATCATTGATATGCAGGAGAGGGTTGTGGCAAAAATCATTAGCCAATCCAAGTAAGTGACGAGACCGAGAAAATTGCTATAAACAGTAGAGAGAGAGATAGAGAGAGAGAGAGTGAGAAAGAGATTTTTTTAAGTTAGTTTAATTTTTTTCCGACTCAAACACACTTACTGCATGCTCTTATATTGCACTTTACGCTCCTTGCCGGTGAGTGGATCTTTCAAGCGCGCATCATACCTGCCATGCACGATCTTCTGACAGATCTTACGAAAGCGACTCTCACGCGGCACCAGAAAGAGTGGCGTATCGAAAAATGGATGATTTTCACGTAGATCTTCCTCACGTTGGTTACGTCTCATCTCTGCCTGCTGACGTTTCGCTTGCAATAGCTTTATATCCAGATCATGTGGACGTGCACGCCCAGAATTTGCGCGTGGCGCAGCCGCAATATCACCATTCTCCATTAAATGTTCATACGTTTGCTTTAACTTAATCGAACCGGAACGTACGCTCCGGCGTATAGAACGTGAACCAAATCTGATGCGACGAAGAGAGAAGTAAAGAAAAACCAATACAAGTTTAATGCGTTTCGTTTTGTGAGTATTCTATAGGAACCTACTTCTTTTGATCTACACGCCATGGTTTCGAATGTGTTATGGTGCCTTGAGACTTTAAACCCCCTTTGCCGCCTACGACAGGCAGCATAGCGGAGTCTCCAAGCATTAAACGTTGATTATTCGAATCACTGGAAAGTCGACTTGAATAAGTCAATTTTGAATAAAATTACACAGATATGAGAATTTTGTGGACAAATCGCATGCGGGTTAGCTATGGTGGAAACATTTTGATAAGAAAATAACAGTTGATGGAGTCAAGTTGACATACACGTACGTGATGGTTATGATAATACATACATATTTACAAAACTATTTTTTTTTTGTTTTTTTTTTTTGTCTCATCTACACTTTCTAATCAAATTGTTTCTACGTCAGTTCGCCCGTCTTCAAAATTTTGCAGCCAATCATATTTACAGTTATATATAGTACATAGCAGATGTTAGCTCTCCCTTACTTGATTATATGCGTGATGGCCAATTTACGTAAACTGCTGCCGGCCGAACGTACCTTCGGCGTTTTATTCATAATACGCACGGGTTTCTGTTTACGAAATACTACATTCGACTCCCAACACTCCGACATCGGACGCTTGAAATTCTCCACGATTGACGGATCATCTGTTTCTAGTTCGATAACGAAATGTTTCATAAAGGACTCTCGTACTTTGGGTAAAGTGAAATCATTTGGTATTCTATGTAGTATAGTCATTTGTGGCGAATCGGGAAACTTTTCGAAAATACGCAAACGAAACGGTAATGTTTCCTTAATCTCAGCGCTCTGCTCGCGAAATTTCAATTGTTTTAATTTTTTTATATCCTCATCCAATTCCAAATTATCCAAAATAACCGCCACGAACAAGCTAAGCACGATCAGTGTGACGAACAGATGGTAGAGAATAAAATAGACGGCAACTAGCGGTGTAAGCGTTTTACTTGTGCGTATCATAGTCTCGTCCATAACCTCAACCCAAGCTTCCTGTGTGAGAATCTGGAACATAGACATGAATGCTTCCGGAAATGATTCAAATTTCGTAAAATCACAGAGGAAACAGAATAATTGCATGGAAATACTGGAACTAATAATGAGTAAGCACATGGTGAATATGATCAGTGAGCCGAGCTTCTTGCCAGGACCGAAAATCTTATAAACGAAACCTTCGAGCATTGGTGAAGCTTTGATGAGGCGGACAACGCGTAAAACCTGAAATGGAGAGTATGAAAGATGATGATGAGATTCAAAGAATTGGTTAAGAAACTGAAATAAATAAAAGCAAGGGTCTGATCCAACCCGCGAAGGATGCTATTGTTCGGAACATGGTATTAAAAATGCAGAATATTAACGGCAGGGAAGCACCCGCACGAGCATCTAGACTGTAATACACATATATGTTTCCCCTTCTTTAAATAAACTGTGCTGCTTTGAGATTTGCATGGGAACTTTTACAGAGTATTTAAAATACCGATTATAATGATCTAAATGTGTTTGGCTTGGTGTTTCAGTTGTTGTAGCGGTTCGCTAATTCTGCTTAAGAGCATGCGAGACTAGTCTAAGTCATGGAGGTCATCTAAGGAGAGGTCCAGGAAACGGGCTGTTCGGAGCAGAGGTAAGAGAGGGTTCTAAGTTCTATGATGTTTAGTGTCGTGCGTGGTATCGTCGCATGTACGACATATGGTTGATCTGTCAGTGTCAAGTCTGTATAAGTAAGAATCAAGTCGACTACAATATCCCGATCTTAATTGTGCCTGTATTACTCGGGTCTACGTAATGCTTGGATTCCAAGAATGCCATTCCCAGAATGAGAGTGCATGAAGGTGTTAACAGACTCTCTGTGAAATTGAGTTGGTGAATGGCCGGTACGCCGTTCAGTCCAGCAACTCTTACGACAGCGGACTCTACGTACCGGAGTGCACCCTTTCGGTGATCTAACCCCGTTGAATTCTGATATTTCTGTTACTTTGCATCGCTTCAAAAATTTACCTTTACTTCTTCTTCAAATACATTTAAAAAAAACACTTTGCGATCTTACCTGAAAGTATGTGAAGCCGGACAAGTAAAACATAGGCGCAATATGTATTGTGGTGCCCACAGCCAGCAGCAGTTCAAATTTATGTATGGAATGCTTGTAGTAACCACGCCAACCCAAACAATATATCTTGAATAATGTCTCCAAATCCAAAAAGAACGTAAACGCCATTTCAATATAATAATATTTCTCATAAAACACATTACGCGGTCGACCATCATGTTTGAATGTCATTGTCGCCATAACGATGCCGTTCGCCAAGATCACTGTCATCACCAACATACGAAAATATGGCGAACGTAGTATGGCATGACAGGTCTCAGGCGCTAAGCCGCCATGTTTATTATCATCAATGGTGACTAAACGCCAACCGGAATCATTACCGCTAAGTATTTGCGAAGCCGCAGTCTTCTGTATATGACCACGAGCGCCCCACATCTGCTGGAATTGTACACGAATCTCATTGAACGTTTCCGTGATGACAGCAATGAAAACATTCTTCACCAACCAAGCGAGGAAGAAGATCATCGTGCTGTTACGTAGTAATTAGATGTTATAAATATTGCAGTAAAATTTTGAAAGTCTTTATTTTACAAACCTAAAGTAGAATGCAGCACGCCAAGCGGGCAGCGAATCGATCGCACGATACATAATAAAGACCCAACCTTCTTGTGAGGCTGCTTGGTAGACGGTGAATATGCTCGTTGCAAAATCCTCAAATCCATTGAAACCTATTACATAGCTACTCAGAAAATCCATTTTCATGCAAACCATTCCGGGTGAGCACTGATATCCCGAGTCAGGATCCATGGAGCAGAACGTATCGGGTATAGCCAGTGAATTAATTGTTAAAATGCTATAAAGAGAAAAAAAGGCCATTATAATAAGTTAGATTATCTTTAGAGAATATACCATATATAAATAAATCGCATGCCTTATTAAAAAATTACGCCATTTTTATATTTAGAAAAAATGATGACTGTGCGTATAGTTGGAACCGAAGAGTATGTTTTAATTTGAAGATATTTTTTTGAATTAATAGCACAGTACACGGCGATGTAGAAAACACGCACGTTTAGGCAGAACTACGTATGTAGTTCGACCCCTGCCATAAGAAATCTAATGAGGAGGTGCGGTGATCTACAAAACAACTTCTACTCTGTCGTATAATCCCAGTTTAATTTTTTTTTCAATTTTTTTTGATTTAAATTTGCCTTGACTCACTTATTCATAACTTTTTCCTCTTCAAAATCGCACAAAAGAGGTCTTATCTAGCATCATGTGTGAAAATTGAAGCCCCCAATTAAGAAACTATCCGGACCTAATTAGTGTAGACTTGTTAGAACCACCATTGGACCATTCACCATGCAAGTGTAGGAAAACATCTATGAGAAAAGAATCGGATAAAATAGTATCTGCGTCGAATTCGGGTTTTGTTGTCTTGGACAGGACGAAAAGGAGCTGCCTTCATGTCGCTGCCTTCATGTCGCTGCCTGGGTGGATAGGGTTTCGCTTCAAAACTAATACGAACATGTAAACATTTGGTTAGAAAATACTGGCTGTCTACAGTGAATTCTAAGACCTGTTCGCCCTTTTTAGAGCCAGAATTCGAAGTAAACTAGTAGACAGTAGTTTTTTGAAGTTTAATGGCAATGTGTCTAGATGTTGCAAATGTTTCGCTTCCGCTTGTGGGTTGGGACCCAGTAGACATGCAGTTCCTTTCCTGCAGCCACCTTATCCATTGCTATGCTGTGCTATGCACGAGGCTTTTCATTTCTTGCTTGGAGCTTGCTGTTCAAAATTACTTCGATTTTTTAGTCTCTCCTTTCATTGCCAGATTTATTCCGCTGAGCCTCGGGCGTTTCCATGCAGAGATTTTGTGCTTCTTGAGAAAAGTACCGTTCTGTTCTGCTTTACTTAAGTAGATACCGCTTACGCTATTTTACGGAATTAACTACAGCGCGATTTCTTCTTTCTTTTCGGTGTTTTGCGACAATGGGAAAACCCAGATGTAGTCGGGTACTTCCCCACATGATCTTTTCAAGTGGAGGTCTTACACTTCTTGTGTTTCCACCGGTGGATGCTGCATCGAAAATTTTCAAAGTTGAAGTATTCTCATCCATTAGAACCTAGCCAGCGTAGCCGATTTCCGTGAATGTCGACTGCGGTTTGGTTCGTCGAGAGAGAACTTTACTTTTCAATTGTCTACGCAGACCAAAATAGCACCTGTTCGCAAGAGTGATTCTGCTATGGATTTCTAGACTGACATTGTTGTTGGAGTTAGTAATGATTCGAAGATAGACGAAATTATTTACGACTCCAAGGTTATGACATGAGATATATCGTCTAGTTCTCGTTCACTACCAGACATATACGCTTCACTCACTTCCTTATATAGTCTATAGAAAGCAGAACTCAGAGTGGGGTTGTTGATGGCAATGAAGAAGATTGTACACTCTGCATTCAGCCCTGCAGCTTTCGTATCAGTCGGATACATTTTGCGGGGCAGCTGTATAGGCTGTCGTCGAAGGCGTGGTATGTGTGTTTTCAAAGATTTGCAAATATCTGGTTAGTGGTATATTTAATAGGTCTAAAGTCACACTGATAAAGTCCAATCAGTTTGTTGACGGTAGGCAGAATTATATGCGTTATTAAAGAGGCTTATCCTACGGTTATTGGCGCAGACCGGCAATCCATCGTTGTTTTTCAAGCGAACAATTGCTCTTCGAACATCTTTCCTGTTGTTCCATGTTTACTGCCATTCAACAGGCCCGAGAAGAGTTTTCATCAGTAGCTAGTATCTTTTCGTAAAATTTTCGCGCATTAAACCTGTCGACCAGCTTCTCAGGCTCTTCACTATCACGCATTTGGGCCTCTTTCTTTCTTGCCCGCACGTGCGGGTATATAACCCACCTTAGCCTACTCAATGTAAAATTTTTAAATTATAACTTGAACGGCATGATCTCTTAAAATAAAGTGTCTTTTTGGAGCAACCCAGTGAAAATAAAGTGCTATTTACAAAGTGTGGTTATGCGGTAACTTACGGCCTTCCCAGATAATCGTATTCCGTATTATTCATTACACAATGATTTTTCAACTCTCCAAAGAATTGCACACCCAGTAAGCCATAAAGTGACATGAAGAATAGGAAGAACAATGTGACATTGTAAATCTGTTGGCTCGAGCGTCTGTAGTATGGGAAAGAAAATATCTAGTTACACATGACAAAAATAATAAAATTATCATAATTACGATTACTCACTTGAATATCTGATTGATACGACTTTTTGGCATCGAAAATTTCAGGAAGACTCGCAGGAAGCGTATCATAATCAGGGGACGTGGTGCGCGTAAAATTGAAATATAAGAAAATCTAAATGATTGGTATTAGTTAAAAGCTTAAGTGGGTTATTGGGACAATATAATGAAACAGAAACAAAATGGATAAATTTTGAAATTATGTTTTTCAAAAAAAAAAAAAAAAATAAAAAAAATTTTTTCGTAAACATTTCGTTTCGTAATATTTAAAACAGACTTCCAACTTACTTTGGCACTATCTCTGTAACTTCGAATATTTGTAATATAATCGATATCCAGAGGAAAAATACCATCGACGCATCAAATTGACACCAATGATCCTTCAGATATGGCACTTCGCCCTATAGTAATTTATTTAGTAATGTAATGGAATATGGAAAAATATTGGATTAGTATAGGCCACTTTGGATGTTTTGGTGATACCTTCTTGCGAAATGACACTCATGCATTCATGCACAAATAGACACATACATATGTACGAGTATATACACAACTAAGTATCTTATCGCTGCAAATTCATTGTTTCATATGACCGTTAGCAACGTACAATAACAAGGAACAATATTATTAGCATATTTTTTAGTTTGGTTTATTTAAAGTGACGACATCAATAACAACAACAAACTTGCACAAGTCATTGGAAGAAGGTAGAAGGTAAGTAAAAATGCAGACTCAATTTTAAATGAGTGTTCAAATACAATAGTTTCAGTGCTCATATAACGGGTACAATCGAATTAATTATTGTTTTTGAAAATGATTAAAACCGAGTATTTTTTTTATGAGTTCGATTTTAACGAAAGTGTAGATCAAACGAATTTTCCTTTAGCGCCATTGTGAATTTAGTTCGTCGAGACAGTTCACAATAGTTTTCTTTCTAAGAGCTGATATTTTTGTTTATATAAAGAAGTGATTAAAATTAAAGAGAAATAATACTTAAATAAAAAATGACTTGTTACAAATATAAGTAAACAAAATAAACTTAAAAAACGAAACGATTACAGCTCAAAACTCGTCTTCCAAGCAGAACTCTTTGCAGTCAATGGTAACCGTCGAGTGACTACTCAAATCTACAATAGCAGAACATTTAGTTACGATGTTGTTGTTGTTGTTGTAGCGGCTGGCTAACGCCGCTTAGGGCAGGTTTTGTTAATCTAAGTCGCCGAGGTCATCTAAGGGGAGGTTCAGGAAACGTGCTGTTTCGACGGGATTGGACCAAAGGGAGAGCGGGGTTAGATAAGTGGGTTTAAGGGGGCATGTGAAGAGGTGGTTAGTGTCGTGCGGAGACTCTCCACATGCAGGGCATACGTTGGGTATGCTGGGGTCGAGTCTGGCTAAGAAGGAGTTTAAACTACTAAGTTGTGCAAGGGTCACGCTGGTCTCTCGAGGCAGCTCGAACTCGTTGTCTGCTATAGGTTGTGGTTTTACTCCGAGTACGCCGTTCACGGGAAGGGAGTCTTCGAAGGTGTTAACTGACTCCTGGTGAATGGCGTTCAGTGCTTGTCGGTACGCCTTGTCCTGTGCAGCGGTTGTTGCACGTGTTGCTGGATGGTGCTCATTATGGTAAATAGAGTACTCTCTTCCTGATGTGTCTAGGTGGAGGTTCGGCTTCTAAAAGGTGCCTGCTGGGGTGCTCCTTGTGGTAGCATCCCAACAGGAACTGCTTGCACAGCAAAGCATTATGCTCCTTAACTCGTAGCATAGATGCTTCGCTGTGCAAGTGATGCTCCGGTGACATCAAGAGGTTTCCTGTCGCAGTCCTACGGGCGGTGTTCTGACATGCCTGTAATTTCCTCCACTGCTTTTCGTTTGTCCCCGGCGCCCAGATCGGTGCAGCATAGTTTATTACCGGCCGGCCAATTTCTTTGTCTTTACCCCATGTGCTGCCGGCTAGCGCTTTGAGTACTTTGTTGCGACCCTGGAGTTTTGCGGCAATTGCGGTCGTGTGCGGAGTGAAGGAGTGAAGGAGTGCAGGCTATCGAATGTGACCCCTAAAATCTTAGGGTTGTTTACAGTCGGAATTTGTTGGTCATCAACTTTCACATCGGGTTCTAGCCGGTACTCCTTCGTCCAGCTGGTGAAGAGTGTAGCCGAGGATTTCGTTCGTTGGATGTTTAGATGTCTTGCAGTGAAGAAACGGAAGAGATCGGCGAGGTAGCCGTTCACTTTTGAACATAGGTCGTCAATATTCTAGCCAGACGCCAATATCGTGCAATCATCGGCATACGAGGTTATTCAGTCACGATGAAATTCAACTCTCAGGACAGCCGGTTCTACGCACCGGAGTTGACCCGGATTTTATCACCCTTTCGGCGACCTAACCCCGTTTAAGTCAACAGGTAAAATTAGTCAGTCACGATGAAATTCCGACAGTGAGTCTACCAACAGATCTCTGCAGTGCAACAAATCAAAATTTGCTATAAAATGTAGAAGTAATCTGAAGAAACTCTCGATGAAATGCAACAATGTCGTGAACTAAGTGCCGTGGCAAAGGGATATTCCAGGCAATTGCATGAAAGACCATTCTAACCATGTTAAACCATGCTCACGATACATGTCCGGGTCTCCATTAGCATACATAGCATAACTACAGTT
Source organism: Ceratitis rosa (assembly GCA_037013455.1). Classification (NCBI taxonomy): domain Eukaryota; kingdom Metazoa; phylum Arthropoda; class Insecta; order Diptera; family Tephritidae; genus Ceratitis; species Ceratitis rosa. The sequence continues at coordinate 116,361 of JAWMAG010000419.1, read as the reverse complement.
ATAATAACAGGTCATTGTTTAATAAGGTTTTACGGCAAAATAATTGGCTATCGAAGTAAAGATTTTCGCCTCCGCTGTAGGGTCGAAGAAGAGGAAGAATCTGTTGAACACTTCCTCTGTCACTATCTAGCCATGACATCTACGTGACACAAGTTCCTAACGAAACATTTCTTTGACTGTCTCACTGAGCTAGCTTTGGCAAAAATTTGGTAATCCCGTCGCCAATGAAGATGGAAAACCGAATGCGGCTCATAATAAGAGTCTAATATATTTGGAAATATCTTACTTAAAGATTCCAAAGCGAAAGTTGATTTATTATAGAGTTTCGATAGGGTTCTTGATGAGCGTCGACTATGGAGGTTTCTTCATTAATGTTGAAGTGAGCATGTCAAAGATCCGAAGGATATTTAAATTTCCAAAAGCATTATAGCACTTTTAATGCCGAAATATCCGCCACAATGTCCTGCCCGAAGGCTATCAAGACTTGGTCAAATAGAATGGAAGGTTACTCTAAGGACGTTAAAGGAGACGAAAGCCGCTCAACTCCACTGTATACCGGAATACATGGTCATTATGTCAGTCAGGAGGGTTTTTAGAATGAAAACCGATTGGCCTACCGAGCTTTCTGAGAGAGGTAATAAGAGTTTAGGAAATTATAAAGATTAGGCTTACTTTTAAATTTTGGATTTGTTGTTCTGGGGCGGCCGCAATAGCCGAGTGGTTAGCGTTATGTACTAACATTTCGGAAGGTTCGAGTGCTAGTTTGCGCAAATATTCGTATTATTTTTTTCTAATAGCGGTCGCCCCTTGGCATAGTCTCTAAAGCCTTCCTTTATTTCTGACATAAGAGAGAGTCGGCTTGGAATAAACTGCATGTACCTCAATTTGTTGGAAAAACTTCAAGACGCCCAACACAAACTGGAGGAGGAGCTCGCCCGAAAATCGTTTCGGCTGTTAGAAAGCGCTAATTTTATATAGTACATATATATTTATGTATATTAAAAATAAGAAAAATAGCTAAAGATACCAGATCTGACCATACTTAATAATAAAAAATGTTCAAAAAAAGTTTAATCAAAAATTTCAGCAATCGAATGTCCTCTGACGCATCTCCTTCTTCCAAAGGTTTCGCTCAAGTTCGTTTAACATTAAGTTATTGTTTTTGTAAGAGAATATTTTTCTTCTTTGACAAAACATACATACTATCAAACATACATATGTACTTACATGTAAAACCCCGCGTATATGCATTTTGGCAATCATTTCGGCGGTGAATAGCAGCGTGACCGCGGTGTCCGATGCGAATGTTATATACTGTAATGGGGGATGCCGCTCGAAAGTTTTCGGCGTATTCAATGAGACTGAGGCCAAGGATACTAAGGCGCATAAACGCATTAGTCGCCTTACCCACAGCTTATTCACCCATTCAATATCGGCACTTTCGTTAAGCGACTCCTCGGGACCATAATCGGCCAAAAACGGTTCGCCCCCCTTGAGGCTTTGCTTGCGGCCGAGCATCTTATTACCAATGCCCGTTGCTAGGCCCAGCCCAATAGGGGGGACGCCAGTTATGGCTGCGCTGCTCGGGCCCATCGTACTACTAATGCCGCCACAGATGCCCATACCAACACCACCGCCTATCGCACCGCCGCCAACGCCACCAATACCGCCCATGACGCCGCCACCAATGCCTGCACCGCTGCCACTACCACTGGCGCCGTGACCGCCACCGCTGCTGCCGCCTGCAGCATTCGAAGATACATTTTGACTGTGCACACCCAATTGACCACCAGCTATACCGGTACCACCACCTCCGCCGCCGCCGCCGCCACTTGTTGATGTGCCCAGCATTGGACCCATGGTGGGCAAGAGTTGCGGACCACTACTCGCACTGCCACTGCCCGAATTCACAACAGATGGACTATTGACCGTGCTGGTGCCATCAAAGCCATGTCCACTTTGTGCAGATGTTGAAAGTGATGCGCCAGCTTTGCGTGAGATACGTGATAAGCTTCCCGAGCTATGACCTTGACTATAGCTACCGCCTGTATTGAAGGTAAAATGGCTGTGACCGGTGGAATGATGATGGTGATGTAGTGATGACCGAAATTGTTGTTGCGAATGTGAATGTTGTTGTTGCTGCTGTAGACTGTGTCCGCTGGAAGAGCTGGTGCTGGCTGGCGGTGTAGTAATTGCGCCGCCGCCGCCACTAGTCCCAGCCACAACACCACCGCCAACGCCAGAAGTAGCTGCCGATTGGGAGCTAGAATCGCTACGGTTACTTGCAGCTCCTAAACGACGCGTATGCAATCGATCAATCATTCAAGTGTGCCGGTTGTGCGCATTCTACGCGGTGGAAATTTAAGTTGGATAAGAAGAAAATTAAGACGTCGGGTGAGGGAAGTATTCGACTAGGTTGTCAAAATGGGTGGAAGCTGGAAAAATGTAAGGAAGAAAAAACTCAATTAGGAATAGTGAGTAAAAGAAAACGAACATAATTAATTATATGAAAATCTTTCACTAATAAAAAATCATATTAATTAGATGTAAGTCAAAATTACTCCAAAAGTGAATGTATGAAGACTAAGAACAAACTTTTTTTTTAACTGTGGGACGACCTTCCTACCTACAGCTTCAAACGAAACTCATTGTTTTTGGAAAAGTCGAAAAAAGCTGGTACGAGGAGGATTGTTCTTTTGAGTGAAAGCGCTATACCCGGAGATAGTGAACCCGAAAACCCAATCGGTGACGATTGAAAAGATATTTCAATATCGAACTATGAGGGGTTCGAATAGCAATTGCCCGCGTGCCGATAGCTTACTAGGCGAGTTTTTCAAATACTGTGGTGAGGAACTACCAAGGTGTATACCTCAGCTTCTTTACAGAATATGAAGGGACTAAGGAATGCCAAATGATTGGAACCTAAGTGCGTTCTACACAATCAAGCGCCAAACCTCGGAAAACAGCAATCGCTCCTTCAGGATCGGGAAGGACCTGAATAGAGAATGTAAAATCTTCTATAAGAGTGTATAGATCTCAGACTGGATAAGGAAAGAAAGCGCATGAGTCTGGTAGTGAACGAGAGCAAGAGGAAATATCTCCTGTCATCAAACAAACAGTCATCGCATTCGCGACTCGGCTCCGATGTCACTGTTGACATTCAAAACTTGAAAGTTGTAAATAATTTCGGCTATCTGGGAACCAGCATTAACACCAATCACAATGCCAACCTTGAAATCCAACGCAGAATAACACTTTCCAACAGATGCCACTTTGGACTGAGAAGGCAATTGAAAAATAAAGTTCCTCTAGACGAACAAAGACCAATCGCCAAAAAGCGCGGAGGCATGAATGATGACAACATGTGATTCTTCAGCGTCAGCTGATTTCCAAAGTGGTTAGCATTGTGTACTGCCATTCGGAAGGCCAGGGCTTACAATAAACTGAATGTCACTCCATTTGTTGGAGAAACATCAACGCGCAAAACCACATATTGAATGAGGAGCTTGGCCGAAGATCGCTTCGGCGGTTAAAAAGCCTTAAATAGTTCATCCGCCATCGCGTGCAACAATAGGAGTTGTGCCCAATCACTTTATGGAAGATTTTACGGAAGGAATCTTGGCTTGCGGGCTTGCAAAATCCAACTCGTGCACGAATTGAAGCCGAACGAAAATCAAGCGCGTCGTACGTTCGGTGAATAGCCCTAGAACGATATGGCCACCCATAATTTCATAGAGAATTTCATAATTTTGCTATAATAACAATGGCCTCAAAATTCATAATAACAACAATGTCAACATAACCTCTTTTTTTTTTGAAGAAGAAGAGGCTTATGGATTCATATACATATGTTGCTCTAATCTAAATTATAAATTAACACGATGCTGAGAAATTTTTTTACAGGATTTTTAATATTTTTTAAGTTATTTAGTGTCTCTTTTTGATACCAAAATTGCCTGAGACGTTGATCAAAAATTTTTTAAAGTGAAGCCTACTTCAGCTGCCAACCTTTTTAAACCCCTGCGTCAGTTAATATTAACGTGTCTTAAATTATTCACTAGTAAACAAAGCGACAGCTGTTTTCACTGCCTACATCATCATGAAATTCCTCTACACACGTTGGCCTTTTTTGCCGAGAAATACGCTTGTACAATTTTCTGTGAAAAATCAATAAGTCAACTGAACACGAAATTTTTTTCAAAATTAGTTTTATACACTAAAAACACATTTTATTTTCACACTCACTAAAATAGAACTAAATTTTATATATGCATGTAATAAAATATTTCTTTTTAATTACAATTTTCAGAAAAATTGCAAATTTTTCTAGTTTCTACGCCTGGAGTTATGCTATGAAATTCAACGAAGAAAACTCATAACGAAATTTGCAAACAAAATTCACTGCTTTCAAACTAATTTATTTTTAATTTGAAAAGTTTTACCTCAAATTTACAACTTCATTGGAAAAAATATATATTTTTTTCTTTAAAAAATTTGCGTTTAATAAAATTTTTACTTTTTCCTACTAGCCAAAATGTCAGTTTAGTAGGTACACAGAATCAATACTGTTAGCAAAGAAACGAGCGAATGGCAAACTAACCAACGCTTTCGTATCGTTATACAGTTGTATACCATATACACGTATGTATGTATGTATGTAATATATGTATGTATTTGCATAAAGAGATAGCTGGCGTTTAGTTGAAATGCTGTATTAAACGGTGTGTTGTTGTTACATAGTTCTACACACAAATTTTATGTATAGTCTATAGTCATTAATTGTTGCGTTCACCGCCATAATATGTGCATACATATGTATGATGTATGTGTGTAGGTATATACATATTTTTTCTTTTCTCTCAATGAAAACTTTCTAGCATTTTAGGTCAATGGTACACACATGCGCATACGTGTATGTATCTGTAGTGCAGTTTATCGGCTTATGGTACAGTTATTTATTTACACTTGCAAAATTGTAAACAAAAAACAGCTGATCTTTGTTGATTTCGCCAGCCGGTTACCGGCTGCCGGTCCGTTTTCGCTAAGTAAATCAATATTTAGTCGTTATAGCGACTATACATACGTGTATATAAAGGTAAGACGATTTCATTTCATTACAATTACAAATGCATGTACTTATACGATTACATATACACGTACATACAACAAAGTGCATGCGACGAGCTTGTTTATGTTTACAAAAACTAGTATATTAAACAAAATTTTTGATGCTCATTTGTATTGGAATTAAGCTTTTAGTTGCATGCTACATATTTTTGTATTTACTTCGTGTATATGAATGTATGTATGTAACATATAAAATTGACGCTTTGTAACCGCTGAACAGATATTCGCCCGGGCTCCTCCTCCAATCTGTGGTGTGTGTCTTGATATTTTTTCCAACAAATGGAGGGACCTACAGTATACTATATTAAGCCGCCTCCGTACGGCCGATGGATTTTTGCGATGAGCTTTTATTTCATATTAGAAATACACTCGGAGAGCTTGACATTCCCTGCCAAGGCGCGAATGCAATTAAAAAAATTACTTTTCTATAATTTTGGATGTTGGCCAAACCAGCACTCGTACCCTGGATTTAAGAATGACAGTACGCAATGCTAAACACTCGGCTTTTGTGACCGGCCGAATATCAATTCTTAAAGAAAAAGCTATTGCTGCGCACAACTAGATCTGATCCCATCTCCACTTTATGGAAGATTTTGCAGAAGACTCTTGGTTTGTGGGCTTACCAACTCGTACAAGAATTGAAGGTGAAAGCCCGATAAACGCGTCACACGTTCGGTGAATGGGCCCAAAACGAGATAGCCACCAATCCCGGTTTTGACAAAAAAAAAAATTGTTCAGCAATGAAGCTTACTTTTGGTCGAATGGGTACGTTAATAAACAAAATTTGGTGGCATTTGGAGTATGACGATCCACAAACCAATATTAAGACGCGGCTACATCCTAAGGGAATCACTGTTTGAAATGCTCCATCAGCAGCTGGGATCATTGCTCCATATTTCTTCAAAAATTAAACTTGCCATAATGTTACAGTTAATGGGGAACTCTATAGAGGAATAGAGATGCAATCACTTTATTGATGGAAACTTTTGGTGAGCGCATTAACTCGCATAGGGGGCCTTTGGCGTGGCCTCCAAAATCGTGCGATTTAACACCGCTGGGCCATGTTTTGTGGGGTTATGTGAAGTCGCTTGTCTACGCTCTTGCTGACATACGGCTCCGATTACCTTTTACGGGTATATCTTCTTGAAAATCACATGTATAAGTTTGAAAAAAAAAGGTTGAAATTTTTAAATGTTTTCAATTCCAAATATAAAGGACCAGTTTGGGTTTAGACCCGGTAGATCCGCCTTCCAGGTATTCCCCAAATCCTGGAAAACCCGTTAGAAAGTTTTCCCACCTCTTTGTCGATGTTAAATCAGCACGTTTTCGAGAGAAAGGTTTTGCTAACGAATAGACAGCGGCTCTGAAAGTATTCGACGAGTATTGGCGTTAAGTTCGCCAATTTTTACAGGTTGCAGGGGCAGCGTTCAAATCATCTTTTTATGGGGTGAGACGTTCATACACCGGTATGAATGACAGGACTCCACGACTGAACATTTCTTCCACCACGAATCCCAAACTAAATTTGCTTCCCTTTATTTTAATTTTGAATGGAGTTAGTTTTTAAATAGCGGGTCCTTAATCCAGAGCACAACCTCGCAGCACGCGTGGGTGGGTTAACTAGAGCATTATTTTATAGCGAGCTGTTTGCTTCAAAACCAACGCCCGCACGCAGTCGTACATCTGGTGAATAGACGCGGAATGGTTTCACTAAAGTTCTCTATTTTTTAGCCATGACCGAAAGATCCTCGCGCATTGGTTCCGTATCTAGCACAAGAGTTCTTCACGGCTCCAGTGTGTACGGCGATGACGCAAGTGCAGGAGTTGGGTATATCCTTGCAAACTGCAACTGCTTACCAAGAAGAGGGATTATTTAACAATTAATGAAAAAAAATTATAGTTTCCCCGAAATGGGAACGGTTGTACGGATTGGCTAAATTTGTTTCCAACTATTCGAATTGAAAGGAGAAGGTTTTTAAGAAAAAAACTTCAACTTTATTCCGGGAAAGGGACCAGGATGGATTTATACGAGAAAATCTTAATTCCTTTTTCCTTTCTAGTATGGTCCTGACACCCATCAATTCCGAGAATTCGTATTTATGGTTCAGTTGGATCGGAACTTTTCTTTCCTTAAACGAATTAGTTAATCTTTAGGGGTGGGAGCTTATTTGACTAAAGCGTTCTACATACTGGACGACAAAACACGCATGAAAGAATTTAAGAGATTTGGACCCATGAATTTTGCAAGTCTGCGTTGCCTTTTTGCGTTTGTTCTCGCGCCGAAAAACTAAACGACTACTACCATATCGCTTTTTACTGACTTTGAGTGCATGCAAATAATTAACGTCAAGATTTGAACTGTCCATATTTAATTATTATATACTCTAATTGCGGTCGCCCCTCGGTAGGGAATGTCCACCCTTCCGAGTGTATTTCGGACATGAAATAAAGGCTCCTCGTAAAAAAACCAGCAGCCGTTCGGTGGCGGCATAGTGTAAACTGTAGGTCCCTCCATTTGTTGGACAAACACCAAGACACAAAACCACAAATTGGAGGAGGAGCTCGGCCGAAAATCGCTTCAGCGGTTACAAAGCGCCAATTATATATATAATATTGTATATACCGGGGAGTTAAGTCAAGGAATTAAGGCGAGGCGAAGTTCGCCGGTATAAAATTTCAAATTAACGAATTTCAGTAATCCATTCTCAACATTTACTCTTTGGCATTTCCTAAATTGGTTTGCTCATTGTAGGAATTGTACCCATTTCACTTACATAATTTAAATATTTAATAATTCCAAGTAAATGACAACATTTGCTGAAAATAAACAGCTTGCCCAAACGCATATGTTTGATACCAAATTACGCACACATACATAAGTACACATGTATGTATGTAACACATAAATACTCGAAAACGAATCTGTATTGAAAACCTGACCGCTTATAATAATAGATATTTGGTAATGATGACAACATAGAGTACGTGAATGTACTAATAGAAACTAAAAAGAACAAGAAAAATAAAATATTTTTATTATTGCTAATATACATACATACATATTCAATTAATTTTGAAAACTGGCAATAAGAATTTATTAACTTTTTTTAATAATTTTTTTTTGCCTTTTAACCACACCATTCAACTAGTTCAACAAAAACCGGTTATCAGGCTTGAATAAACAATGTGTAGGGTATAATGCACAGTCGTCACACGTGAGTGCAAATACATACCTATTTTTTGTATTATTTCCTACTCCACATTCTTCGCTATGCATTAAAACCAATGAAAAAAAGTTTTTTTTATCAGTAATGTGACGCCTTCCGCGCAGTTCCAGCAAGAATATTGAAAAACTTGTATTTTATCTGGGTTTGTTGTTGGTGGCGTTTTTTTTTTTTTTTTTTTTTTTTTGATATACTGAGAGTAAAACTCTCGGAGCGTAAAAGGTAATAAACAACAAACGAAATAATAACATTAGCTACAAGAACAAGCACCACTGCGCATGCCTGAGTTCTGTGTCCGCCAGCACGTAATCGAAAATTTAAAGAGATTTGCATAATGGGAGACAATAGATGGTTGGTACAGTCTAATCACGGTAAAATCAACCGATGTACATTATTGTAGTCCAGTTGTGTTGGCTGAGTTTCTTACAATAACCGTATCACTCGAAGGTTTAAGTAAAGTTTTTTAGCCCCAACTCTCAAAGCTTTTCAATAATTAAATCTGTATCACATCTACATATGTTTCATCTCGCCTTCAAATTAAGCTCATATTGTTAAATTTAAATCTGATTATGTCTCACAAAGTTATTTAACAGCAAAAATAAAAAATACCGAATAATTTTTAGGCCTTCATTGTGGCATACCCTCGATTTGTTTCGCTCTGTAGTCATATTTTCATTTGCCAAGCAAGGCAAAGCAGATTTTATGTGAATCAGCCTTTAAAGTGTCTTCTGCTAAAACCGAATTTTCCTCCTTTTCGCTCACTTTTGAATTTTGGCCAAAATGTTTAAGTTCATTTCGATTTATCCTAGCCCTAGGAGATGCAAAGGCATTAATGACTAGATCGCGTATGATAATCTAATTATGCTAAAATGCACCAAAAAAAAAATTTTTTTTACAGTTTTGAAAATACTAAATCATTTTGTTTTTTATATCTTTAATTCTTTTCGTCATTAACTCTTTTCGGTGGATTATGTCAGTTGGGATTAGCCAGTAATGTCAAAATTGCGCTCTCTCGGTCGGAAATTTACTGGCTTTTTGCCTCACTGAGCACGGCTCAATAAATGTTCAACAAAAAAGTTACTGCCCATCAGGTCACCAAACAAAACTATCATAAACGACTTGTTTGAGATCCGCATTAAAAGGGGGTTTTTTTTATTATTTTATTAATTTTATTTTCAGCAAAGTTCAAAAGATGAATACTCGTAGGTGATTTAAACTTAAAACCAATATTACTACACATTGGCATAAATCCTTCGCAAAACTTTTCTCTCGAAAACTCCAAGCGCTGGCTCATCGTCATTGTCATCGTCCATGGTTCTGCACCAGGTAGCAGTGATGAGCGACTTGAAGGTTTTGGCCATTTTTTCACCAAAAGAGAACTTACATTTCACAGTTCTCTAAAATTTAAACAAGAATGATAATAAGAGCGCCTAGGGTTAAACGAGGTATTTTGTTTATCGAGTGCCGGTTTTACTGAGGACATACTGTACATACTCGTATTATGCCACTATACTCTGCTCAGCGCATATACAGTCAAATACAGAACCAAAGTAAGTTGCTGTGGCGTAAGCATGGAGTGCAAATAGTGAAGATAACAAAAGTTTAACAATCAATATTCTACGCGAATAATTCTAAATAAAAAATTTATAAAATCGGGGAATATACAACAAAAATTTTATGCATAAATATAAAAGATATTTTATAAGTGTAATAGAGACTTTTAACAGCTAATGTGTATATTTTAATTTTAATTTTTTCTCTTGGTGAAGTAATCGCTGTCTTAGTTTGTTCTATCAAAATATACTATTGTTTGTTTTGGACAAGTAAGTCAATATTAGGCAATGGGTTCGTCATCGTCGCGCAGCGCTACGTCCACTTTCCCATCGCATGATGATCCAGCGTATCGAAAGTGTCAAGAGCTAAAGGTATTATTTTTATAAGTAAACTATATTCTTCTACTTATGTATTTATATTTGGTTTATTGTTATTATAGATGGAACGCTGGATTCAATTACATTATCAGATAAAAGAGCGCGAAATGGCTACATATATTGCAGGCAAACGTGAGCTCTTCTATTGGTTAAGCGCTTTCTATATCACCTCCAGCATCGGTTGCTGGCAGTATTATCAACATATAAGGCGAAAAGCAGCCTTAATACCAATGGTTCCCTTGACTTTTGTGATGGCTTATTATGCAGACTTGGCTTACGGCAGTAAAGTGCACCGTATTAAAGGTTTGGTGTGATGATTATGCCAAAATCGATTATTCATTAAACTTTTTTTTTTTGTGTTCTTCTTTTAGCTGAAGCTAATATGATATTGGAGCATGAAAATGAACTACTACACTGGCCTGGCGGTTTGCCAACGGTATCATCTTTGGATGAGGCACGTGTTGAAAACGAAATCGAAAAGAAATTGCATCCACATCCTTCATAGACTTATCCGCTTACATTTTATTTGTACTATACATGTTATTGAGATTTAAACTTTTACATTTGCTCAAATATTTCTCCTTTTCATCAACTGCACATTTATCTACATATGTATATGTATATTTATTGAGATTTACATTCGCTCTTTGAAACCAATTTTTATGCAACTGAAAGTTCGTGACAATATTTTAATTAATTATAAGATTAGCCATTTTCTAAATGTACAATTACTTATACAGCAATTGCTGCGTGTGTGTAATTATTACTGTAAACGTTTTATTTTTATCATTCTAAAAATGTATTAACATATATTGTCCATAATAATCTATTTTAGAATATCTTAAAAAATGGAGTTCTACCAACATACATACGATTAATAGACGTATGACGCACACATTAGACAAACTAAATATAAACATTGAATATGTAACGTTGGCTTAAAATCATACGGAACTACGGGAAAAAAATGTCAGTATAAAAATTATAGTCTAGTATATAAAAATATATAAATTTTTAGAACTCCATATAAGCGGGGTTTCAACACCATCATTCAACCTTAATTCATGTGATTGTTATAGTACTTACTTACAAATATACTCATAATAAAATTGTTTAATGAATTAAAGCAATAAATAATAATAATATTTATCAAAGCAATTATTTAATAAAAACTGAAAGTAAGTAATAATTTGAACTTTGCACCTCTCTTACCAATGAGTCTATGCAATCAATGTTTACTTCTGGTTCCAACAATTTTTAGTGTTATAAAATTTATTTATTTCGTCTAAAGTGCTTGCTATATTTAACTGTAATATATATAAAATACAAAAGAGTGTAAATAGCAGTAAAGAAACATCAATCACGTAAGCTCTTATAAAAGAGAAATGGCGCCTCTTCCTTTTCCTTCCATCCATTTAACGTATTGATTTGGCAGCACTTCTCACATTGCATACCAATTAAGTCGTTATAAAACAAGCAAAATTTCGTTAACATAATTCCGTTCCTATTTATTATATTAGAATAATAAAATGTATCGGTTGAAATGCGATTTCCTTTTATATTAAATTTTTATTTTTTCAATTTTTCAATAAAATTATTTCTGTGACCAGTGTGGCCGTATTAAATACAAAAAACTGTTCTTTTTTGTCTGTCAGTGCGAGTTGAACGCAACACTGCGTTCTCTTGACAATAGAAAAGTAGCAACAGTAGCGGCAGTACGACTTGGAAAAAGATGTAAATTTTCTTAAAACGTTAATTTATGGAAAATACCTGCAAATAAGTGTGGAAACAAGTGAAAAGTGTGCCTCGCACTTTGATTAACATCTTTCAAAAAATAATACATAAATTTCTTTGCGCAAAAACAAAAGAAAAAGGTTTGTGTAAAAGGTCGTCAAAGTCCAGAAGAGGAATTTGACCAATTTGCATTGTCTTCTCATTCTGATTTACTACACAACCTCAACTATACTTCATCCACGGCTGTCTTCTTCGTTAATTGTATTGTGTGTTCCTTTGATTTTGCTTTAGCCTCTGATTCGGATTATTGTCTTGTTCATCACTCCAATAAGCAGTCGTGAAGATAATAAAAGGTGAAAACATTTTTTTTATAAAAATTTCAAAGTGTGCACAATTAAAACAAAAAATAAAAAATAAATAAAGAACAAAATAGCAAACAGCGGAAGAACGGCAGGCGTAAATAAAAGCAGAAAAGAGTAGTGAATTGTGAAAGCATCTGTAAAAGCAATTACTTTGAAAGAGGAAAGAATAAGACGGTAGAAAAAGAACGGTTTGTGCGGGGTGTTAGCGACCGCCTGCTCGAGTGCCAAAGTTGAAGAAAAGCAAAAGAGGAACAGGGCAGACGGAAAAGGCAAAAAATAAGACATTTTTGACAGGTAAGAATGCAAGAAATAAGAGAATCACATTTTATGAATTTTCATATCCCTTTATCATCTGGTCGAGTGAGAATGATTGGAAAATTCAAAAATAAATAATATTTTTTCACGTTCACTTTCATGTCTGACGTATTGACGTATTGTTTTTTTGTTTGTTCATTTCTGATTTCTAGTGAGGCATTTAGCAAAAAGTCGCGTTGTAGCCAAAGACTTAGCATAACGCAACGACGACGACGAAGTGTGTAAAAAAAGAAATAAGTGCGGTTGAGGGGTGCTGTAAAATTGAATTTAAAACGTAATTGTGACGAGAAAATGGAAATCGAGCACGACCAATCGATAGAGGCAATGGACACACAAGAGGTCGAAATAATCACAAGCGACCTGCAAAATCAGCAACAGCAACAATTAAATAAGCTGCATTTGCCAACAGCACAGCTGCCTAACGAGAACGGTAACATACCGCCGCAGCAATTATTAGCCGACACAACTTCGCCATACACCAACGAACAGGAGATGACGTCCGTCGACGATCCCAAGGACGATCAGTTTCGTTCTGAGGCAACATTTTCATATACGGTGGAGGATATTTTACAACTTAAACAACAACAACTTTCCCCACCCGTCTACGTGCGCATGTTGCCATGGAAAATAATGGTAATACCAAATGAACGTGCGCTAGGTTTCTTCCTGCAGTGCAATGGTGAGAATGAATCGCCAACCTGGTCGTGTAATGCAATCGCTGAGCTACGACTAAAATGCCACAAACCAGATGCACCACCATTTACTCGTGCGCGTATAAAGCATCTTTTCTACTCCAAAGAGAATGATTACGGCTATTCGAACTTCATAACGTGGTCAGAATTACAAGAGCCCGAAAAGTGTTATATACACAATGGTGCTATAACTTTAGAGGTTCATGTAGTTGCAGATGCACCACATGGCGTACTCTGGGACTCTAAAAAACACACCGGCTATGTTGGACTTAAGAATCAGGGTGCAACATGTTATATGAATTCCTTGCTACAAACACTTTATTTTACCAATCAACTAAGACGTGCAGTTTACAAAATACCAACTGAAGCCGATGATAGCGCCAAATCGGTAGGTTTATCACTGCAACGAGTTTTTCACGACCTACAATTCGGCGACCGCCCAGTAGGGACTAAAAAGCTCACCAAATCATTCGGTTGGGAAACGCTCGACTCTTTTATGCAGCATGATGTACAGGAGTTTTTACGAGTTTTACTCGATAAATTAGAGTCTAAAATGAAGGGTACATGCTTGGAGGGCACCATACCCGGTCTATTCGAGGGAAAAATGTCTTCGTACATAAAATGCAAGAATGTTGATTACAACAGTACACGTTATGAGACTTTCTACGATATTCAGTTGAATATTAAGGACAAAAAGAACATCTACGATTCGTTCAAGGATTACATAGCATCCGAAACACTTGAGGGAGATAACAAGTATGATGCAGGCGTCCATGGGCTTCAGGTAAACAAATTGTACTACTACTTTCAAACAAAAGCATAATGTTGAAACAATTGCGATTAGTTATTTAGTGAACTTGGCTACACATCAAGTTTTTTATATTCATAATTTCACTGAATATTTCGAATTTATCAAATAATTTTATATTATTATTGATTTGCTTATTGAATTACATTTTTTCCTCTTCATATAGGAGGCAAGCAAGGGTGTTATCTTTACGGCTTTTCCACCCGTTTTGCATTTACATTTAATGCGTTTCCAATATGATCCAATAACAGACAGTTCCATCAAATATAATGATCGCTTCGAGTTTTACGATCGTATAAATTTAGACGAATATCTGGCCGAAAAGGAAAAAACACCTGCCGAATATGTTCTGCATGCAGTACTCGTACATTCGGGCGACAACCATGGCGGCCACTACGTGGTCTTCATAAATCCAAAAGCGGACGGTAAATGGTTTAAATTTGATGACGATGTAGTTTCCAGTTGTCGTCGAATTGAGGCCATTGAACAGAACTATGGTGGAAACGACGATGAAATCTCGTTCCATGCTAAATGCAGCAACGCATACATGTTAGTCTACATACGTAAATCTGAATTGGAACGAGTACTCAGTGAAATTCCCGAAAATGAGATCCCCAGTGAACTAGTGGAGCGACTTGAGTTGGAGAAACGCATCGAAATGGCACGCCGCAAAGAGCGTAGTGAGGCAAACTTATACGTCTCCATACATGTCATACTGGAAGAGTATTTTGAAGGACAACAAAAGCGACGTCTCTTTGATTTGGATAAAGTACACCAGCGCCTATTCAAATTAAAACAAACACAAACAGTTGAAGAGATGATGGATGCGTTTGTTAAATCTTTTGGTGTACCCAAAGACCGTATGCGTGTCTGGATTATGTTTGCGGCACAACCACAAAAGTTTCTCTACTTTGATTTCCAGCGTGAAGGTTTGCGCCCAATTGAACAAATCGCTACTGCACAGAAACCATGGGTGATCTTCCTTCAGTTGGCGTCACCGCTCGTACCTGGTCGCCCATTGCCACCGTTCGATCCCAAACAGGAAGTGTTGCTATTCTTCAAGTATTACGATGCCTGTAATAAACGTTTAAATTATATAGGTTGTTCACAACAACCGCTTACTCGGCGTTTAAGCGAACTTGTGCTTGATGTCAACACACACTTGGGCTTTGAACCAGACACCGAGTTGACGGTATTTGATGAATGTAACGACAAGAAGATAACTAATATCAATGAAACTCTTGAGAATGTGCTTTACCTACACCAGGATAATTTGCAGGGTTATATATTGATTTTCGAAAAAGAGCATGTTGATGTTAAATTAGATTTGCCGACCGTCGAAGATTACTTTTTAGATTTGGTGTATAGAGTAGAGATCACATTCTGTGATAAATGTAATCCCAATGAACCGGAAATCGTATTAGAGCTATCAAATCGCTATAATTACGATCAAATGGCACAAGCAGTCGCCGAGCGACTAAATACCGATCCAAATAAATTACAGTTCTTTATGTGTGTCAGCAGTTATAAAGAGGCACCTGGTAATGCTGTTCCGTACACATTCAAGGTGAGTGCAAATACTTTAAAACAACTATTAAATGTTACAGTAAATGCAATTGATAAAGTTTGAGGATTCCTAATACTTATTAATTTAACGATTTTCATGTTGTCCATATGAGACTTCAGAATTCATTTTTCATTTAAATCAAATATTTTTCAATAGGAATAATAACAGTTATCAAATTCATCATAAATCCTTTTGTTTATTCAAATATTTTGGTTTTAATCTTCCAGGGAACTGTTAAGGATCTAGTCGCATACTGCAAGCAGAGCGCTTCTAAGAAGCTCTTCTATCAAAGACTGTCTCTCAGCATCCACGAACTCGACAATAAGAAACAATTCAAATGCATTTGGGTCTCAAATGATCTTAAGGAGGAGAAAGAGCTCGTGCTATATCCGAATAAGAATGAAAATGTCAAAGGTTTGCTGGATGAGGCTGCCAAAAAGATACAATTCGCCGAGAATAGCCGTAAAAAATTACGATTACTTAAGGTAGCCAATCACAAGATCGCAACCATATTCAAGGAAGATACGCCGCTGGAAGCGCTACAAAAGACCAATGAAACGCTGACGGCACAAAGTGCGCAGAAAACTTTCCGTATAGAGGAAGTGCCTGCCGAAGACATGCAATTGGCCGAGAACGAAGTGCTCGTGCCAGTGGCACATTATAGCAAAGAGATTTACAACTCCTTTGGTGTGCCATTCTTGATTAAAGCGAAACATAACGAACCATATGGTGCGCTTAAACAACGCATACAAAAACGTTTGAACGTGCCCGATAAGGAGTGGGAGAATTTCAAATTTGCCGTCATTTCAATGGGACATCCGAACGAAGTTAACGACAATACTCCCGTCGATACAGAAATCTATCGCTCTTGGACTAATGCACATTTGCCTTACTTTGGACTCGATCATATAAACAAATCCAGGAAGCGAACATCCTTAAATTTCTCGGAGAAAGCAATTAAGATTTACAATTAAATTTAGTATGTAATTGGCGAAAAACAGCAACAACAACAACAACAAATTTTAAAAGGTAACAAAAGATGAAACTCATTGTGGGAACGATAATGTGTGCGTGCAAAACAAATAAAATAAGCGAGATAATTGAGAACTGCCGAAATAATGGAAAATATGCAGAAAGATGCAAGAAGAAATGCTAAAACGACGAGAGTATTATCGCTGAGAAATTTTAAATTGGGCTTTATAGCTAAGGAGCGTATAGAGAGAAGAGTTTGAATATAGCAAGATAAACGATAAAAAAAATAGAAAACAATAACAAAAAAAAGTTGCTAATGTATGTCTTGTTCTTATGTTTACATGCTGCATAAACGCCGAAATAAAAACAACACAAAAATATACACTAACTGCGAACGTAACGGCAATAAAACAAAGCTAAAGAATTACCGCAAAAAATATGAAGCAAGTCAGCCAACCGACCGACCGACCAACCAATCAACCAACCAACCAACTAATTTGTCCATCAGCCTACTCAGCAAGCAACAAAAATTGGTGAAAGAAAACACAACAAAAGCAAAGTCAAAAAGAAAACCAAACAATTGCAATGATTGTAAAATGTTGTTTGCTTTTATAGTTTCGAATGTGTTAAGAAAAAGCGCTTCGCCCGTAAAACGTTCAAACACAACACACTATCAACACTTCCATACAATCACACACAACAGGAACAACGCAAACATGATTACGTTCATACATATGAGTAATAAAATAAACATACAGAACACACATTAAGAACAACAAAAACAAACAAAAAAACAAATAAATCGATCTTTAAACTAAAATAAAAATATTAAATTTAAAATGTACTACTTTAATATTATAAATATTGAACAAAAATACTTATATAGGCGTACGATTGTAAAAAAAAAAAAAAAACAAATGAAAATTATACGCAAAACAAAACTCTTATGTGAACAGCTCCTAAGTGATTCTCAAACAACTTTCGTCAAAAGCAAATTCAAATCGAACATAAGAATGTATGTATGTATGTAGAACGTACGATAGTAGGCAGTGATTTTGCATATTTCGCATTTTGTTGGCAAGTGTTGGCGCTTTATTCGAAAAAGTATAATTTGTAGTTGTTAGTTAGGTGCATTACAGGAGCTACGCCTACACTCTCCACAACATACCTCTGCCCATACACAAGTGATTTCATAAGAAAATTTCAATACCGCATCAATAACCTTGAGCCGCAAAGAAAAGGGGGAAATATGCACACAGCAGTAGCAACAACAGCAACAGCAACATCATGGAACATGCTTTTAAAGCAAGTAGAGTAATTTGAAAACAAACAAAAAATATACATATACATAACACACATATGCATATACATATATTAAAAAATAGAGTTATATATAAATTAAAACTAACAAAACAAAGAACGAAAAGATTATAATGATTTTTAGATTACAAGCATATACATACATACACTTAGTTAAAGTGATGTGCACACATACATACATATGTATGGATGAATGTACATATATTACTTTTACTCAATAGGATTATTAACAACTTCATGCCACACAGCACATACAACTGCAGATTGTGCTCGTGAATGCTGATAAAATTCCTTTATTACACAAACCCATTCACATATGTATGTGTTTCACGCACATGTGTGTACCTATATAACATATTCTTGCAAAGCGTATGCCTCAAAGTAAGTGGGTTGGATGGTATGGTGCTTGGAATTCTTTTTCAGTGACATTTAATTTCTTTGTTGTATAACAAAATATTCAATTCATACAAACAAACCAAAAGGCCTGGCTCACTATAAATATAACAAACATTAATAGTATGTATGGCCGCAAAAAACAATTGTAAATTTTTGTTTTTGAGTCCAATTAATTAATGAAATTTAAAAGTCGCAATTCACATATACACGTACATACATATACACCGAAGATTCCATTATTTATAGAGAAAATTAAAATTATTTTCAATTTTGTTAAAAAAAAAACTCATTAAAATTCTCTACAAACCGAAGTATTTTTGAGGTTGTTTAATGAGAACCTCCCCCGACTTGAAAGGTTTTGTATTAAAGTCAAATTAAATACATCCATCAAAATTTTTGAGTGTTAAACGATACAAACATTTTTATTACAACATAGATATTGGTAGCATGCATTGTACAGGCTTACAGGTGTACAGCTAACACTCTACGATAGTTGCATGAATAGCGTCAAACTCCAATCGAACTTGAGTAAGCATTTAACTGTTATTTAGTTAGTGCATTCATTCGATTACAGTTTACAAAAAAAAAAATTAATAAAGGAAGGAAAAAAATATAATGAAGATCCAAACAAACATTTTTTTAACTATAAAAAATTATTCTCAAAAAAACCTCAAAATCTTAATGTATAAAAATAATGTTGGTTTGCTAGTGACGCTAAGGCTCGAGAACGGCTGAACCAATCTTAATGAATCTGGGAAGGTTTAGAAATTTAAAAACCTAATACTTTTTCTGAGGAAAAGTCGGAAAATTGGAAAATTCCAAAAAGTTAGTTTTTTCCACACACTTTTTAAATAGTGTTTTTTTTTAATTTCTTGTTTTTGTTTTTTACTTTTTTTTTACATTTTTTTTTTTTTTTTTTAATTTTTTTTTTTAATATTTTTTGTTTTTTTTTTTTTTTTAATTTTTGTTTTTAATTTTTTTTTTTTGTAATTTTTATATTGCTTTTTTTTTTTTTTTTGTTTTTAATTTTTGTTTTGTTTTGTTTCTTTAATTTTTTCTTTGGTTTTTTTTTTTTTTTAATTTTTTCTTTGGTTTTTTTTTTTTTAATTTTTTCTTTGGTTTTTTTTTTTTCTGATCATTTTTCACTTGTTGGTGAATATACCTAACCTCATATCCTCTTATATAAAAATCGTATGTCCGTTTGGAAAAATCCAGTTACCTCCAAAAATCTCCAAAAGTTGTCTACCGATTGACTTAAAATTTTCTCAGATTGTTTCTATGGTTCCTGGGAAGGTTTTTACGAAAAAAATTTCGGGAAGCGGACAAGAGAGTGACCTATGCGAAAAAAAATTATTCATGGCTCGATTTACTTGAAATTTGGTGCATAAGTAGCTTTTGTGTATATTAACAGGAAGTCTGCACCTGCAGACCAGGAACCGACCTATTCAAAAAAATCGTACTACTCTTCTCTACGGGAAGTGAACCAATGCCAATGGTTAAACCAAAAATGTTGTATTGAGTAAATAACGTTATGATAAAAAGATATTCCATGATAAATTTTTCATACAATCAATGAGTATGTGCGACAGCGAAACATTGAAGGGTACAGCTAGTTCTTATATAAAAAATATGTAAAATAATCCCCAACGAACGGAAATGGTAACAATTCCAGAAAGTAAGTTAAAAGTAACAGACCAAATAGCTAATGATAAGTGACACCAGTTAATTTGCACTGCATCTTCGCTAGACAAGAAAATAATAAACATACAATAGGGAGATATGTTAGCCTTGTTGTTCCTGTTTTGACAATTCCTCTTAATCTCTTAGCTTCTCAGGAATGATTCAGAATGGATGCAGCTTCACCAAACACACTAAACACCCAGAAAAATCACGTCTTGGTAATAAGAATGGTAGCACTCCTCTTCATGAAAACCTTCAAAAAAAAAAAAAGAACAAGACCACTGCGTTTGAGTGTCGAATGAGTACATTAAAATTACTTAATATAAACGACGTTTTATTTAAATTACAAAGGAAAAAATGGCATAAATACATTTTTTTGTTTTAGAATTTTCTACGCTTTAGTATTTCCGGTCGCCAGTTAACCGGATGTGACTCTTCGCTCGCTTCGTCATCTTCCTTATAAATTTTTATGGTTTTATCTGCCTCAGCGGTGATTAAACGTGAACCTGATTGATCGAAACTCATAGCGAAAATACCTGCTTCACTGTCCATTGACCCGGGTTGTACAGGTGCTTGGAAACGTTGAAAATTATAGCCAGTACGCCAATCCCAAAAGAACATTGTACCGTTGTCACCGCCTGATACCAAAACTCCATCCGCATTTACCGCCATACAATTGACAATGGCATTGTGGCCGGAGATGTTCTGCACGAAATTGCCCTCGGGGCAACGCCACTGTTTGATATTGTCTGGTGAGGCAGAAGCGAACATATAAAGTGTTGGATGGAGCACAATGTTTCGCACCGACTTTTTATGATTAGTCAACGTACAAACACTTTTGCCCGCAGCCAAATCCCACAGGCGTACTGTTGAATCGTGTGAACCAGTTATAATTTGAGGATTAACCGCTTGAGCAACTACACTGGCCACAGTGTTGGTGTGTCCTGTTAATGTGTGTATATTCGCTTTGGTACGCATATCCCAAATACGTGCGGTTGAGTCACGGCCACATGTTGCAAGCACATCGATGGTTGGATGTAACGCCATAGAGTACACAGCAGATAAGTGACCGTGATAATGACGTATCACTTTATTATATTCAAGATCCCAACATTTCACCTGTCGATCCTCACCACAACTGAATAGATAGGGATGCTTTGCACTTACAGCCAAGCCACGTACCACGCTTACATGACCAGTAAGCGAGAGTTTCAATTTGCCGCTGGCTAAATCCCAGATTTTGATAACACGATCTCCGGCGCCCGTTGCAAACCATTCGTTGCCGGGTTCAACAGCTATGCAACGTACCCAGCCCAAGTGACCTAAATAATGGGAAAGAAAATTATAAAAATATTGATATGTACCTATTTTGTTCATAAGGTTACTAACCGGATATAACACGCGATAATTTCCATGGTGCATGCCATTTTGGTTTTGGTATTGTAGGTGCTTTCTTCGGAATCAATTGTACATTACTACCTGTTGAGCTAGTACGTGCACCCGATGCAGCGACAAGCGATGTGTTGCCATTTGCATGTTCGACACTGCCGCTTCCGCCCAATTTCTCCGTTGCAGCAGTCAACGCATTTTGGTGATCACCAACAACATTGCCGTCGGTAATAGCTAGTGGTCGTTCTGGTCCCTCTAGGGCGCCACCCGGAGCCGCAGCGGCCATTTTCTTTGCTTCAGCCGACTTAGAGACGCGATCAAACACCAGCCCATATGTATCTTTGGCTTTAATAGATTTCCTTACTTTAAGCCTAAATGTGAAGATGTAAAAGTATGCGGCAAGGAATAAAAATAAAAATTTACTTACAGTTTTTCATCGATTTCCGGCAACGCGCTTTGATTTGACACAAACATGTCATGTGTGCGTTTCAGGGAGCGGAATACGAGCGTATGTACGCTGTGCCGTTGTACTTCCTCCATTATTTGCAATAATAAATATTCTACACCTACTGCCTAAGTTATGTTCAAAAGCGTTAAAATTATTTTTTGGTGCGTTATTAAGAACAGTGCGAATAAAAACACCGTACGCAAAATGTTAATAAACACGAATTGGTCACAAAAGAGAAATCAAAAAACAAATTGCAAGGGTACATTTTTGACGTTAAAAAATGTCAGCAAATTAGACATTAAGGCCATTTCACACAAAAAAATTGTTAGGCAGCATCCACGTAGAAACATGTCCTTCTACAATTAAAAGAGATATTTTCAATATAAAGCCAAAGCAAAGTTAAATAATGTTTCTGCTGAAAGTAACTGATTAATCAAGAAAATATCCCTATAATTTTGTGCAGTCAGCTGTTATGTAACGCTAAAACCGACGCAAGCGATATATGTGCACGGCTCCTTTGCAGGGTAGATGGTGTACAAGAAGATTTTTGTCCGGCCAAGGATTGTCACTCATGCACCATTCCTAAAAAACAAATTCAGAGAATATTTTTGCGGCTACAACAACAACAACATCATAAGTTGTTGTTTTTTAACCCGTCTGTAGATAAAACTTTTGGGTTGCGTTGCTTGTCCAATGCGTTTTGACGTCTCAGACGATGAGTATAAACAATTGCACGGAATTTCTCAAATGAGGAACGCAAGGCTAAGATAATTCTTTAAAGCCGAGGTGGTAAACTCCAAACTAAGCTGTATTATTACTTAGAAGAGCAGATTTTTATTAGTTTTAAGCAAAATAACGTAAAGGAAAATATTAATTGTGCCATTGCGTTGACGAGTTTCGATTTGTTGAAAAGGCCGAACAACGCAAAATCATTATAATCTGTGTTATGTTCTTTGGTTCGTTAAATAGGTTACACATATTCTATTTTTTCAACAAATGTAAGCAACGCTGCCCCCATTACAGCGCCAAAAGTTGACCAACTATCATTTCTTACTGCGTTGACATTCGCTGATTTTATTTTTCACTAATTTTCATATTAGATTGACTAAAAAACATATTTTCGGAGAGCCTACTTTTTAAGAAAAAAATTTCGGTCGCACTTTCGAAGGGAACATTTGTGGGTACTTCAGAAAATGTTTGCCCATTGTAGGTTTACCAGAAAGAGTGGTCAGAAAAAACAGAAGTTGAGATCCTACTAATATTCAAGTTTAATAAAAAAAAATTACTTTTCCACAACTTAAAGAAAACAAAACCATGGTTTTTGATTCTTTTAAATATATGTATTTTTTTAAACGATT
Organism: Ceratitis rosa; assembly: GCA_037013455.1. Classification (NCBI taxonomy): domain Eukaryota; kingdom Metazoa; phylum Arthropoda; class Insecta; order Diptera; family Tephritidae; genus Ceratitis; species Ceratitis rosa. The sequence continues at coordinate 93,038 of JAWMAG010000419.1, read as the reverse complement.
TGTGGTCTTTTCTATTAATTGGCTGGCACAGGTGAACCTGAGGCCGCGTTACTCGACGAAGACGTGCCTGCTGAAGCCGATGGTGCTGATGATGACAACGACGACGATGTGGACGAAGATGCTGATGATGTACCCGCAGCAGCTGAACTGTTATCCTGTGATGCCCCATCGAAAAATTTTTCGATCTTTTAAACAAATAAATATGAATATAATTATAATTAAGATAAAAGGAAAATAAGCAAATAAATATATATTAGCTCTACTAACCATTTTCTTTATATAATTACATAAAGATTTGTTATTAGAAGTGGAAATTACATTTTCCACTCGATATGGTGGCGAAACAGTTACTTCATTGAATATTTGAATATTAGGGCCTTGCCAAGATACTTCATTGGACTAAAAGATAAGATAAAATAAAAAATTAGTTGAATAACGTTAACACTAATGGTTTATTAAGATATTTCAAATATTATTTACCTTAAATTGTTTTGCAATTGTTCTGTACAGTTCCTGTGCCTCCAAGCTAACGTCCGCATTTCTTGACTTAAGATACATTTGTCGTTGCTGAACTGTGTTGCGTAGTCGAATTTTAATCTGAAGAAATAGGAAAATAAAACTTTATTAGGAAAAACAAAAACTTTTGATAGTTTGATTTTTTACCTGCTCCAAATTCAACTTTTGTGGATCCTCAACGAAATTGCCATTGCACTCCTTGATCACCTTTACGTTACTGCATAGGGATAAGTTCAGTACGTAAACATCGTTAAGTTGTTCTGAGTTTTTCGAACGACACTCTATTTAAATGAAAATTACATAATGACAATTGGTATTAAGGAAAACCCCTTATTATTTGAACAAAATGTCGTACACTTTTAACTCTGTAACAGCAAACAAAATTGTTTGCTTATTTCTATGTAGCTCTGAGCACCTGTTTATATCGTCAATTACATACCGCAAACTACTATTACTACACTAACACAACAATAAGAAATTAATATTCATTTTACTAAAAGTCAATTCGGATGATTGACCTCAGAAGCTCGCTTTGCAGCTTTCTCCAAGTGACTTGATGCACATACATACCTACATATGTACCTACATACGCGTGAATCGGAAACTAGAAGTAAAGACGAAGAAAATATGCGAAACCAATTTGGGAAACGCTTTGTTATTACAACAACAATAAAATATGCGATAATAAGCATATTATTCAACATAAATAAACTTTCATTAAAGTAATGGTGTTAATTTTTTTCCAAGCCGGAAAAACACAGGAAACAAGTCAGAAATCTCCACATCCTAGTTCTTTATGAAGCAAGCGACTGCTTCCACCTTAGTTTATTAAATTTTGACTGTTATACTCTGCACATATTTGGCTTACAATGTTTTCATATTGTGCCCATATGTGAATGTTTTGATGTTTCCTTTGTTGCGGTCTTTTTAATCTTTTTAAGTCAATATAAATAAACATCTCTTCTTTTCTACCTTTAAAAGGCTAAAGGGTTCATATGTTGCAATCGTTGATTGAAAAGTTAGCAAAACATATGCTAAAAAAATATCAAGCTTACGGACATCTAATATATGTTTTGACAGATTTTTTAATTTTGTAAATACTCATATCGATGCTTTTTTTTCTTTTTATATTTTAAAAAGGATACTTAGTATTAGCATTTTTGTGTTGTGATCAAATGCTAGCACTTCGCCTTCCACCTCCTCATTGAAACAGGTCGTACACAGCACGGATGATCCAATCGTAAAGCAATCATTTACCGCAGCCATTTTTAATGGTAGCCCGCCACACACAACTCAGCAAAGGTAGCGCGAGTTTACGAAAACTTTGTTTTTCTTTTGAATTCTTAACTTCAATCAAGTCAACAGCGCTGACGACTAGGTATCAAATTTATAGCAAACTCAATTATAAACAATTCGTAAACGCGTTTTACAAAAAATGCAACAAAATGCGGTCGTGTCTTTTTTGCTGCCTCTTTGATGGTGCTCCGTAGCATACGTTGATTTTACGGAAGATTTTATTATGTTGTTTTGGTCACTCTTCAATAACCAACACTAATAAATTTCAATAATGAAATAATTAACCAACAATTCACAACAAATGTGAAAAAGGTGTTAACTTCGACCGCAACTTCTTTCGCAATATACTTTTTTGCATTTATTATTTTTATTTTAACATTTCCTGACACTACTGATTGCTGCTGCCGCTCCGTTGGTTGATCACTTTTCCACTATTTACTTATGTAGTAATTTTTGTGGGATTTTGCTTTGCGGTTGTTCTGTTTTCTTAATCACTTGAATTAGGAGCGAATTCGCCTTTTGCAATTCAAATGCAATTTGCAGATTAATTTGCGTTAAAAATCTATTTCACACAGTGAAAATTAATAATAATAAACTGCATATGTAGACGTTATCCAAAAAATTTTTTTGGTTAAATCTCTTAGGAAACGAGCGGAGATGGCAAATTGGAAAACACAATCCAAGTTTTTTTCCATGCACACTGTTCTTCCACATGTATTCACACATATGCAGAATGGCGCGTGGCGAATGAGTGTGAGGAATAATGTCAAAAGACACCGACAAGTGTACATTTCAGAGAATGTGGATTGTAATTTCTATGCAATTTCTTTAAAATGTAGGTTTTATTAAACATAATATTTCACTCGTGTGGAAGTTTAAATAAATATGGTTTTTATATAAGGTCAAAAGTATTTAGTTAATGCACATTTAATAGTTGCAATAAATGCAATCACATGAAACTTTTATCCGTTTAGCTACAATTTAAATACAACCCTGCGCGGAAGCAAAATGTAAACAATATGCCGGCGGCTGGTAATGAGCAACAAACTTTTTTTCGTGTTATCAGTTAATCGTTTCAGTAGACTTCATTCGCAATTCTTTTTATTAAATTAGCTCTACTGGGTAACATTCATAGTTAAATATGTAAAAACTGGGTGAAAGTGTTCAATATTACCTGAGTTAATAATTCCACGCAGTATTTTTATATTTGTCTGGAACTCACCACGCCCTATTTTTTTGTGGGGTTCCAACGAGATCGAGGCAACATGTCAACAAAGCACATACATCGGTATTATTTAATCGTGCTACCCTTACTATTACAAAATCTGCTCACTACAGTATGGTGTATTAACCATTGGGTTCTAAAAGATGATGGACGGATCATACAAAAAGTAGATTCGCCATTTCTATTGCGTGAGCCACATAATCTAATAGCATTTTTAGATCAAATACAACACAATGAATATGTGGAACAGTCATACTTAAAACTAAGAGAACAGCGTGAATTGATTGCGGAGCATTTGCGATCTTCAAAGAAATTTAGCGAGGATCTTGTTGTCCAGGCAGAACGTCTGCAACCAAATTTAGGTCCCCATACACAACCGATGCAAAATTTGATAAACTCATTAGAGGCTCTTACAAAGCAAACATCGAGGATGTATAGGTATATCTTTCAAGTACATGTACATACCGTTACAACAACAGCGAATTTTCAGTTACTTGGAGTTTGTGAAAGATGAATTGAAGGAGTTCCGAAAACTAAAAACTCAAATAACGCAACACCATGAAAAGCTGATACAACAACAGGTTTAGCATAAGCCCTTGATTACTTGAGGAAAAATAAACTAACTTAGCGTAATCCCACAGGTACCACTTGCAGCTCGTCAACTAGATGAAAAAACCAATAACGAGGATTTACTAAAACGAGGACAGTATTGTAGTACGCGTACATTGTCAAGTACTGAAGATCCAGTTTTGTTTTGTGATTTCTATTCCGACATGCAAATGCGTTTAGAGGGTAAGGATGTGGATCCTGAAGCATTAGAGCGCGATTGGCAGCTTACAAGTGAATCTGTGCTGAATCAAGTGACTAGCTTAAACGTGCAGCAACGCATGAATTTAGAGCAAATAAAAGCAATGCGAGCTAAGAAAGCTGCCATTGCGTCCGCTGTAAAAAGTCAGAAAGCGACACAAGTTTCAACTACAACTGACGTAATTGCAGAGGATAAAGTCAAAGATACATGAAGGAGAAATATATGTCTAGTAATAAATATATTTCTTGCTTTTAAGACCACACATTAGTTATTATTATTTACCAAAACGAAATTAAATACATATATAACATTCTTTATTGCATCAAATTTTACACGTTAAAGTTACATTTTTATACACGTATAATACTAATAAAATTGTATTTTTTATTACAAATTTTCAATTAAATAGTCGGTACATAATATTCCTGTTATACATATTATTTAAGGACATGATTACTACATATGTAGTAAAAACTAATCACGATGTGGTATATCAAATTTTAATCTTATCGTATTTGTGAGAGAATACGTATTTTTTTGGTAAATTATATTTACCACAAAATCTCAGTTGTTTGAAGTGCTCTATGCATTTCTTCGAGGCTGGCATATGCATGCGTGGGTTTCGCTTTCTTTACATCGCTAGCAGATTGTGTAACTAATAGACTTGACCAGCCGGCGTTACGTGCACCCAAATAATCCTTATCGTAGAGATTTCCAATGTGTAATGCTTGATGTGCTTGCACATCATATTTTTCTAAATGTTTCTGGAATGCTCCGCTATGCGGCTTCTCAGCGCCCAAGTCATACGATGTGGATACAAAATCAAAAATATGTCTTATGTTCATATCTAGCAGTATGCGTTCCAGTCCGGGATCAGTGTTCGAAATAACACCAACATATTCGCAATTATCTCTGAACATGTTTAATAATTCTAAATTTCCATCAATATGTACGTAACAATCATTAGTACGATACTGCTCAAAGAGACGTTTACTGATGCTCTGTATTTGAGATGACGACAAATTACCATTCACGCCCTTAAATACATTGCCGACCAATTGTATCCACCATTCTTGCCAAGTTATTTCATTTGAATTGCTACCAAAGTTTGGATACTTCTCCGCCATAGATTTAAATTCTTTACGAAATTGTTTTTGTAAGAGATCAGGATCAAGATTTTTTACACCCATGAACGCTGCTGTCTCCGCATATTGGATGCCGGGCGGTTTCCGATACTTTAACAATGTATCAGTTACATCAAAAGTCACCAGTCGGAAACGATTCAAATTCTTGACAACCTGTGCACGACGAGGCATTTAATCTTTTATTCGATAACGAAGTAGACTATTTATTGTTTATAGGTAATAGTTTTTTTTTATAGAAGTACTCACATGTTATATAATAAATAAAAAATAATCAACAGCTGATTGATGATAACGACACAAGCAGTGTGTTCGGTGAGCTGTGGGGTAGTAACAATCGTAGCCAATTTATACCGATTGCCAGTAAAATTTGCAACGATTGAGGACAATTTCGACATTTCGCTATAACGACAACAAAAACAAAACGGATCAAATTTATGTAACAGCCAAATCAAACAGCTGTTGTAGAACTTGTTGACTAATTTTTACTTAATTCTGTTCCTTAGGGGACTTCTCTTTGGAAGTGTAAAACATCTTACTAAGTTTTACTGACATTCTTTGTCGAACAGAGCTAAGATAATATATAACAAAAAAAAATGTTTGGAAATTTTTAAACATTTCTTCTTGTACACACCTGAAAAGTCCACTTTTTTCTTTTGCCACTAACTTCAGCTAACTTATTTTAAAATTTGCTTTTTAAAATTGATACAGTTTTGTTAACGGCTGTGGGTCAATGTACCTTTTTCCCTATGGTGAGATGAGGTGGGAAACATTTACTATGGTGTGAAAACATTTGACATAAACTAAACTCGTGAGGAAGTCATATATATTTTTTGAGCGCTGGTAAAAAATGAATAGAATACAAAAAAAAAAAAAAACAGAAGCAGTGCATTCAATTAATGATTTGCTGTTAATTCAGAGTTATAGGCCAGGTAATACTTGTGTCAAAACATATGTTCATACGGGTATTTAATATTAAACTCTAATAATAATTTGATGTTCTCAGCCTGTTGTTTACCTTCACAAGAGGGTCAAAAATGCGAACTCAAATGACGGATGGAAGTGAGTAAAAATTAATATCAGTTATTTGATAGATCTAAAAGTAATTAATTTTTGCAGAAAAGTGGCGACACCACTCCCTGCTGGCAAAACTTTGATGTGTTGCAAGCCGCAGTGGAACCAGCTAGTACGGAAGTATATAAGTTTCTTTCGACAGCATTTAGAAAAAATATTTTATTTACTATTTTTTAGGGAGTATTTTGATGTGATGCATCTCAAAAAGGCACTTGTCATCTCCCCTATTTTCTGCACAGCGAAGATGGAGAACTATCTGTGTGAGAGCCGTCCGCAACGTCTTCCAGCTCATCACAAACTCCATCAATCTCAAGAATATGTATATTATTTGACGGGACCGTAAAGCAAAAAAGAAAGTAAACGCATTGCTTGAGGTTTTTGGGCAAATAATTCAGACGGACTATCCCCACATAAATATGGATAAATTATTAGTTTCGTTTGGTTCTGAATCAGATTAACTAATACTAGCCTAATGATGCAACTACCCATACCTTCTAGTCATATCACCCGACGGGGGGAGAGATATTTGCTGTGCCAAATGAAATTGTAAATTTTGATGTGAAAAAATAAAATCTCTTGAGGAATACGCATATATTTTTTGCGCGCTGGTAAAAAATTAATAAAATACAAAGAAAATACTTTTCTTTACTAATGTTTCCACCATTTGTTGTTAATTCAGAGTTTTAGGCAACGGGCTAGTCACCAGGTAATACTTGTGCCAAAACAATTATGTCTGATGAAGAAAGGAAAATTCGGAAATATTTAAGAATTGCGTGGAGCGACCGCAATTTGAAAATTTAGCTTAACTTTTTGTATAAATAATTTTCCATAACTTTTAAGATGTTAGTACAACACCAGGATTTGAACCCAAGCGTTCCGAATGGCAATACGCAATGTTAACCACTCGGCTACCGCGGCCGCGAATTGTCCAATTAATCCACATATGATCCCCATAACTCAATAGCATTTATTCAAAAAATCAAAATTTCAGGTAAAACTCTGACGTTTGTACTCACCACGACAAATGTCAGAATTGGCACACAGCCTAATAGCCTATCTCCACTGAGCACTGAAATGCATTTAAGGCCTCTGTTAAGTGAATGAAATGTCAAACGTTTCCATCGAAAGTGAGTTGATTTTTGTTTACATTTCAAGTTTGCAAAATTTGTCACAACTATTGAAATCATGAATTCAAGGGCCCGCATTCATTTTATTTGGCTATTTGTGGAATCTTATGATTTTCAAGTGCAGATTATTGCTGCATGGACAAACGCTGCTGAAATGAAAATGCTTTTATGCATGTTTCCTTTCGCACTTTTGCCTGTTTGTTTCCTTAAATTATTTATTTTGTTCAATCAGTTGATAGCTGCCAGAGCCACTCATATTCGTTTGCGATTCCGCAATTGCTTTTTTTCCTTTCTTATTCTATCTTTTTGAAAGAGGAGAAGCATTATCTTCTCCAATTACTTAATATATGCATTTATGTTAAAACTAATGCAAAAAAGTAATTTTTGCAGAAAACATTTCACCATGCAAAATAAAAGTCTCGTCCCTCATTAAATCCGAAAATACACGACTCTGGCAAGATATATACCGAAATTTCCGAAATGTTTACATTAGTAGTGACAGCATTGACTGTTAATATAACATTTTCTGTGAAATAACCGAAAGTGAGTTAACTCAATTTGAAAAGTGGCATTTAACGTCCGGTGGAAATAGGCTATAAGTTGGAAATTCACACATTGAATAAATAAAAAAAATAGTATAAGTAAACGAACACAGCTCTTTGTGTCGATTTGATTACAACCCTGCAAATTGTTTACATTCGTCGCCAAAAAGTAAACAATTTGAACCATTCTTCAGATTAGGCTTTAAATTTACATTGAATTAAATTAAATAATGTCTGAAGAACCCCCAAAAATAAGTTTCAAAAATCCACAATACAGCTACATAGAACCTGGTGGTAAGAAACACGTTTTCAAGTCGTTGAAACAAATACTGGCAGTAGAAAAGACTCAGCAGTGGCCAGAAGGCGCTATGACATGTAAGTGGTCAATTGTTAATATATCTTTTCATCATCGGTGTTATCTCAAAAGCTTATAATTTAAATATTTCCTCATATTTTATCAAATTAAGACTCTTCATTTAATGCGCCACCGTCCTTGCGGCCACCGAAGAAATATTCTGACATATCGGGTTTGATTGCACCGTATACTGATCCGCACTCCAAACTTCGTTACGCAAATGCGGAGGAATATTCCATTGTGAAGACGTTGCCATCAGATATTGTTGCTGGTTACCTGGCTTTGCGTGGTGCTAGTAGTATTGTTGGTTAATGTTTCAAATTAATAAATGGTATCATGAATGCGTACAAAGGACCGAAAATTTAAGTTTGGACTAAAGCTTTGTTGTGCTGAGAGAAGGGGTTAACATGCAAAAATGGGTTATATTAAATTCGAACATCGTATCGTATAATAGACTTAAAGTAATGAATTTTGCATAAATATACAGAAATTGTAATTTTAGAACCATGTAAACATTTAATAACATGCTTTTATTGCAATAAAGTATTAATTTGTTTGTATGAATCGTTTTATCCTTTAAGTTGGAAAAATAATTTAAATTAATTTTTGCTTTTTAATTCGATTTGTATTGTTGTTGTTGTTTTAGTTTCTGTCAACCAAGCATGCTCACCTTAGGAAGGTTGGAACTGGGTTGAAGAATGTCGGACACTCGCAAAGGCAGTGTTCTAGCGCTTCGTTATTCCCTGTGTATACTCTGCATAGAGATGATATCTTCGTTCGCCTAATTGGCCTCATGTCAATGATGAAATCTATGGCCTTTGTTGAGGAAGTACCCAGTGCGTTTGCAATACAAAGTAGACAGGTACGTTGCACCCCTTCTAAAGGTTTAATGTGGTACTTCGTTTTTAATATTGCTCATCACACTAGCGCTCCATATGTTAGTATGGGTCTGGAATCATATGCCCCATTTTGAATAATAAATGGCATACCTTCGTAATCTATGCTCATTTCCACTTTTCTTAATTTAGAGGACTTCTGAGTTTGAATCCGCGGATAAACAGGAATACATACTGGCTTGACGGAATTTACTGAGAACAACTTCAGTGTCTTTCCCATTTCAAATGATTTGATAATTGGAGACCGTCAAATTCCTCCGAACAGTAACGACCTCTGCTGCCCGCTTTACCCCGGCTAGACGCATTCCGAATCTTACTTACTTTACTGGCGTAGACACCGCTTACGCGATTATAGCCGAGTTAACAACATTGCGCCATTCGTTTCTTCTTTTTGCTGTTTGGGCCAATTGGAAATTGGTAATTTCCCTACCGAAGCGGCAGCCTCAGCATTTACGCCAAACTGATAACGAATATCCCAATATCAAATGGAAAGACCACTTAGGTCCTGAAACGTCTCCTGTGGTACAACCAAACTTTTGACTGGTGAACATCTTATTCGGTGACGAAGAACCGCACATACTACTTTACCTTACCATTCACACTGCATTTCTCGGCGGACAGTGTCAAACGACAAATGTTCAGTCATCTCCTCAAATTGCCAAAAACCACCGTGGTGCTTGATTTCAGTAGAGAAGAAATTCAAGAAGTTATCGATAACATTTTAACGATAACCGAAATGTGTAAACAGAGACTACCACTCCCGCTCCTGCAATCAAGGAAGTCTGCCAGCAAAAGATAGTCATATCGAGTTATATCTTCTCTCTCCCTAGTAACAACAGCACTTAAGACCTTGCTGGTTCCATCTCTCACCCACCACCTGACCTCATGAAAGTCCAAATAGTTCATAGTCTGAACAAGAATCGAGTCTGCATACTAACTGTCCTAACTAACACTGAACTTAGTGAAAGCCTTCGACATTGATGATCAGGAACATTGAGACCTCCTCATTATAGTCGCGGTTGAAGAGGTGGGCCATAAATTACCTGAAAGGTCGACAGGTATCGCTAGAATTTCGAGATCAGAAACCCAAACGAAGGAAAATCAAATAACTGTTTCCGCAGGGTGATGTCCTCTCCCCGTTTTTTTATAAATTATTTATATTGTCACCACTAATTGGTGACTTCATGATCTCTTATACCGTTGACCGCTGCCGTGGGATCAGGCCACGACATTGATAACTTTTGTTCTAAGGTAAACTGCTTTGGTCTTTCCGACCTTTCCAACTTCTCCACAGCACAACGTTTGTTCTGCACGCAATAGCTCCGTTCGATGAGAAATGTTAGTAAGATGTAGCCAGTAATGAAATGTCAAAATTGGACTCTCTTGGTGCAAATTTTACTGGTTTTTTGCCGCACCGAGCGCGGTTAAGTAAAATTCAGTAACAATTGTTACTGCTCATCAGGTCATCGAACAGAACTAATTAATTACCGCATATCAATAATCATCACTTGACAGGTCCCTATCCATCTGACACCTGCTACTACAAGGAAAACCGGTGAAGCTACATTGGGTTCTCGTCTTCGTCCTTCATAGGCAACTTTCCTGAAGCTTTCAAATAATTTAAAGGCTTACCGTCATTTGGTGTCTCGAACTGGTCCTAGTTCGGGATCCAACAGAAAAGACGGGCAACTGGGTGTATTATTATAGTCAATTAATGGTCGCTTTGTCATGTCCGTCAGTGCACTGACCTGAACAAACATTTTAATGTACATATATATGTATGTATGTATAAAAACAGGTTTTCTTAACGGTCGCAAATCGGCAGACAATGAGTGCTCTCCTTTGGTATCACTATTAAGGCAGAGCCTTTCTTACAAATCTGTTAGTTGGAAAACAACAAAAGAAACAACTATGAAAGGATGCATGCGGTGAAATAAAAGGTACCGCACTTCCTTATTTCCTTTTTATAAAAACCTTTATATTAAGAATGTTCATTAACACGCAATCGCGTAAGCGGTGAAGAAGCTGCCCTTCTTTCCATCCGGTGGAGATAAGAGAAATTAGTCAGGTAAAATTTTTGAAAAGTGGGCTTGTCCTCCACTGTGCCTGGTTTGACTGAAATCCTGTTTTTACAAAGGAAAGAAGCCATTGGCATCTTCCATCTTCCTTGACTATAAAGTTCGTATTGAGACTCCCATTCATGATCAAACCGGCAAACCGCTACTACTACCTCCACCTCTGCATGATTTTTATATAACCATAACCTCAGATTCGTAATACGACTGCAGGATCAAATTCCGTTTGCGCTGTATGTCATCTGGTCAGGGCGATTCTGAGAATTTCGTCCGTTGTTCACGTTTGTTTCGATCGAGTATGAGGCTATTGGTCCTGCGATGACTTCCGCCCACTTTTTCTAATGCAATGCGGAATCACTTCTATTATCGGTGTTAACAGCAAAGTCAGGGATCTAATTTTCGGCAGCTCCTGGTCGAAGATCTCTCCTATTTTGTTTGTTATTAAGTTCATCTAAACATTATACGAAAACAGTATGCATATTCATTGATCCTCGTGACAAACAAACTAATAGAAAGGATGAAAGCAAGAAATTTGGTAAAACAGAGATTTTGTCCTAAGGACACTGTTATTCACATACAATAAAAACAATAGTAATATTATACATACATATGGTATGTATGTATTCGTATATGAAAGAACAATACGGAAATTGTGAAAACAGCAAAATACAACAAGTAAGAAAGAGCTAAGTTCGACTGAAACTGAAATTTTTACGCGCTGAGTTAAAGGTCGCCGGGAGTATGCCTCGGAGTTGTGGATTTAAGGTCTCTGGCATTTGGGCCAGTAAAAAAAGTCTCTCTCATATTCCTTGTTGATTAAACTCGTCGATTAAACTCTGGTACGTAGATTTCTGAAGATTTCGCTGCAGCTGTTGAGAAGATTATCGAAGAAGATCCGAATGAGTCCATTCGTCATCGCGCGCAACAATTGGAATTGTGCCCATCTACTTTATGGAAGATTTTGTGGAAGGAGCTTGATTCGAATTTGAAGCCGAGCAACCAAAAAGCGCGTCACACGTCCGGTGAAGGGGCCCAAAACGAGTCATTGGTAGTCATTGGAGGCCGGCCATAATGATACAGTCAATGTGGGTCGCTATAGAGCCATGATTAATGACTCTTTCGTGCCGAAATTGGAAGATGTTGATGTAGATGACCATTGGTTCCAATAAGATGGCCCTACATTGCTTACATCCACCGGAACAAACAGCTTATTGAAGGAAACTTTTGGTGAGCGAATTATTTCGTGTCGTCGACCTGTGATGTGGCCTTCAAGATCTTGCGATTTAACACCGCCGGGCTGGCATATGAATTCGTTTGCAGATAAGACCGTGGCGATTGATGCTTTGGAAGAGAATATTTGCTACGAAAAGTGGTCGCAAATTAGGTATCACGGCTTGAATTGATTGGAGCCAGCTACGGCGGTCACTTGCCCGTTTTCATCTTGAAAACCACATGTTTAGATGGACATGAAACAATACCACATCAATCAATTTCCCACCACATTTGATGTGGCTCAGGACATTATTTTACAATATTCTATTAGAGACACCTCTTAGGTGAACAAAGTGGATAGACCGTACTTATGTATTATAGGTACAAACATTAACAAAAATTAAATATACATATATACATACATATATAACCAACGCCAACGCCAACGCAAACGCAAATATCCGACGTGCTGAGCCTAAGTGCGAATAGATTACATCCAACGGTTTATGTTTTGTACACAAAACTGTGCATATACATATAATATGTATGTATATATGTATATACGTGCATATAAATATGTATGTAACAAATGAGAAATTAGAGAATACACGCATTGAACCTGAAAAGACTGAGTTTAGGATGCCAAAACCTCTGAAGCAGGCTATACGTAATATGTAATATACATACATACACAACTGTGTACCTGCTGATTTACTGAGCGCACAACAAATACAGATGTAGCAAACTATCTTTACACACATATGGTACATACCTAGTCGGGAGCGTAAGGCAAACCTTCCGAGAAAGCGTAAACATTTGTAACAGGATCGTGTTGAGATTTGTTCGCCGCTCAGTTAGCAAAACACAAGTAGAATAAATACAACAATACTAATTTTTGTGGTAGAGGCGTTGACATTGAGGTTCTACTAACATCGTATTGTATGGCATTAAACCTGCTTTTTAACACGAGCTTGGCTATTTTGCGTGCCTAGAGCGCTCCTGCACAGGTCGCGCGATGATAAACACCAAACGTTGTCAGCAGTATTCGATCAGCACTGGATTCAAACACGTCTTGTACGTGAAACAGCGCGGTTCGTTTGCACACAACGCGGAGTCGGAGTATTTATCAACAAAATTTTGAGTTTGGCGCATTTTATGTACATACATATATGCATATACATGTATTTACCTCGTTAGTCTAAGTTTTAAACACATCTTGTACGCGGTACCATTATATTGATCTCTAAACTTTGATTATTAGTAGCTGAAAACAGTCAGTTCAGTGTGGCTCGGTGTTCTTGATAAAATCGTGAAAAATTCTTAGACGTGACTTCAAAACGCCCGGCTATAGAATCGAATTTTATTACCGCAACAGGGAGGAGATGCATACGACAATGAGCAGTGGCGTCAGTAGCGCGAGTGAAACACCTCTCGTCGCGGATGTGGACACTAGTTTTAAATTCGCCAATAAAACATTGCAAGATTATGAAGTTATCTCGGTAATTGGCAACGGCACCTTCGGTACATGCTTCAAAGTGCGTGACAAACAGACTGGTGAGCTTTACGCATGGAAGGGTATCGACTATGATGAATTTGGTGAATCAAAGAAGGCCTCACTGATTTCCGAAATACGTGTCTTGCGTCAATTACAACATCCCAATATTGTGCAATACTATCATCATTTGGTCAATCATGAAGCCAAGTCAATTTACATCGTAATGGAGTGTTGTGAAGGTGGCGATTTGGCGTTGTTAATAAAGCGTGCGCGTAACGAGCACCAACGCTTCGAGGAGCGTTATATATGGCGTGTGCTCTTTCAGGTGTGCAAGGCTTTGCAGGTGTGTCATAACAATATTAAGAAGGGCACTATCTTGCATCGCGATATCAAACCGGCAAATATATTTCTCGATACACACGGCAATGTCAAGCTGGGGGATTTTGGTTTGGCGCGTATACTGCGTAAAAATCAAGATTTCACGGCGACTTTCGTCGGCACACCCTACTACATGAGTCCGGAAATTGTTAAGGGTTCGCAATATAATCGCAAATCAGATGTATGGGCGGTAGGTTGTTTGACATACGAAATGTGCGCCTTGCGTACGCCCTTTCAGGCTGCGAAGTTTGAGGAGCTCACTTTGAATATCTCCAATGGCAAATTCAATCATATACCGGCTGTGTACAGCGAAGATTTGCAGAAGACTATTGCACTTATGTTGTCAGTAGATAGTGAAGAGCGTCCCAGTATTGAGGTGATAGTACGTCATCCGACTGTTGTGCGCAATATTAACGAATTGGGTAATGAATTTCCGCAGCTCGTGGAAGCGGAATTAGACTTTTTTGATGATGAGGAAAAGTCCACGAGTGGCAGACTGGAATGTAGTCCTGTTGTGCGCCTAGATTTCACCAGCACCATGTATACGGAATATAATAGCTTCAATGAAGATTATGGACAACGACGTTGGAGTGACTGCTTTACGCCCGACTTACGTACAGAACTGTTTTACAGTGAAGGATCGCATAAACAGCAGAAAGCTCTGCTTAAAGGCTCAGATCCTGGTCTTTACGAAAGCATAAAATACGAAGATAGCATGTATGCAAAACGAGAGTTACTAATGAGACCACCATTACCACCACCGAAACCGTCTCCACCTAAGCGCTCGACGTCCGATACATCGCTGTGTGAGCCCAAGAGTCCCCAACTAATTTCGAATGAGATCTTCAATGAGGCGTTGCAAGAACGTCTAAAAGCTATACGTGCACTCGAATCACTGTTGCAACATAAGGAGAAGAGTTTGAACGAGCGCGCTTATGAATTGAATATAAGAGAAAAACGTTTGCAAGATTTGGAAGATGCGTTTTATGAACGTGAAATGTTATTGACGCTTAAAGAAAGAGCTTTTGCAGCAGAGTCACTGAAGGCAGCGCAAGAAAAGGCACTGGCAGTAGAGAGCCGCACTGTTACCTCATGCTCGCCAACTCCACCACCCATACCGCCACATAGATCCAGCGCTAATAAAGAAGACGATACCTATTGCTGCATAGAGGATACACAGCTGGAGTCACCCACGATTGCAAAGCTCACTTTACCCTTTGTCAAGGCGCTGCCACAGTGTAAACGACGTGTTACCTTCAAATCACCGCAAAAGCTGACAACCTACGAAATTGAAAATATTCCCAACGCAACTGTGCCAGCTCAGAAGATGGAAGTGTCCAGTGCAAAGGCTAAGCAACAAGATAGACGCGCGTCTGTGCCAAGTGGAAACCTCAGTAACACTACAACATTGCCAACAACCAAACCAGTCAAATCAACGGAAGCAACTGAACAACGACAACGTCGTTCAATATTTTCCACAATTTTTGGTCGCAACAACAAAGGCGCTACATCAAAGTCAGGCGGCGTCAGCAACCAAACTAAAAACAAGCAAATCAATAACAAATCAACACAAATGAAAGACAACAACATACAACCATCATCCCCTCCTCCAAGCTTGCCCACAACCACAAAAATACTCACGTCCAGCGTGTTATCGACAAGTACGGTTGTTGTTGTTGAAACCGATAAGCCGGATCCGAGTACTGTTTGGACTAAAGAATATAAACGCGCGGCATTTGGTCTTTTGGCCGTTATGAATGCGGGTGGAACGAAATCGAAAATGGATACAATTTCAACATCGATTCCGAACAGCGAAGCACTTAACGGCCGTTCAAAACTCAGACAGTCGGCACGTGAGCGTCGCAGCGCCACTTTGTGTCGCCAAAACAACATGCGTCGCTCGTTAACATTGCCGTCATCACAAAGCGCAGCCAACCTCGATGTGAATGCAAGTACGGGTATAGCTACTAGTGTTGGTAGGAGCAATCATTATCGGGGCAAAATGCTGATGTAAAAGAAGAGCTCTTTAGAAGTTGGTTAAGTGGTGTGAAATACATACATACATATATATATATATATATATATATATGTACGTGTATGTATTTATGTATGTTATGAAATAATTAATTCGTTAAATGTAGGCATAAGAAATAACCGATCCCATTAATTATAATAAATGTTAAGTTTACAAGTTCCTAATTTAAGTTTATAAAGTGATTCCAGACGAGCAACTTTCTTGTGCCATTCCACATATTTTCCCATTTTCCCATGACAAAGCGAAAGGATTCTAATTTAAGGTTAAACATAAACAATTATAAGCAAAGATTTCTATGTTTGTGATGTGAAATAGTTTCTTATTGTCTTGAAGATTTTTAAAGAAAGCCATATATTTGTGTGTGTATGTTTATATAAATTATGTCGGAAATCTGCATTATTTCAAAAATAGTAATTTATTTGTACTTATACATAGGTACATACATACATATTTATACTCTTATGTATATTTAGTTATTAGTTATTGAAAACACGGCAATATACAAAATAAAACAGTTTGCTAATAACAACAAATATTTTGTTTTGAACCAATTTTTTTAACTGGTCAAAAAAGTTAGAAGGCAAATTCTAAATTCTCTTTGAAGCCATTAAAAAGTCTTCTCATTTATTTTTATTCTTTTTTCCAGTTTTACATATTTATTTATCTTTACGAGGGTGGTTCAGTAAGAACGTATATATTTTTGCACTAGTATTGTGGAGGGGAAAGAATAATTTCCAGAGCTGCATGCAAGTTGAATTCATAAAAGTGAGAGCCGGAGAACAAATACAGTAATTAATGTGCCATAAGATTTCGATGTTGACCACGCTTCTGTACGATATATTGATTTTGATTCGTCGAGATTGATTGCCTACTCAGTCCAAGGTAGCACTTGTTGTCAATATTGATTCTGCTCTGGACTTCAAGGATGACATTGTTGTTGTTGTTAATACTGGTTTCAAGGCAGACGAAATTATCTAAGACTTCAAAGTTATGAATATTCTAACGGAGCTGCATAAGTTTTGGAGGGATACCGATTTCAGACATTGCGGCGTACAGGGAACTCCTGATTTAAAATCGACAAAGGTGTACTGTGTGTCGATCTTATTGTCACGAGTCTTTTCCATGCTTCTAAAGTTAAACTGATAAGGTTCAATCAATTTGTTGACCACCGGTAGTAGTCTTCCACACAATACGCTCGATAGGATCTGATATGCGACATTAAGGAGGTTTATCGCACGGTAATTGTCACAGACAGTGGGATCGTCCTTGATGTGGATTGGTCGCAGAGCACACTTATGCTTCAATCGTCGGGGATGCTTCATCCGACCATAATTTAAAAAAAAACTGCTGCATGCGCCTTATCAGTTCTTCACCGCCATACTTGTATAGCTCGGCCGGCAATCAATGTTTTATCAAGCGGGTGATTGCTATTCGAAGTTCTTCATAGCAGGCTGGAGAAGTCGCTGGATCACCTCTCTGTGTCCTACTTACGTAATTATCCTGCGGGAACGTAATTTATTTCTTTAAAACATACATACATACACGTACACATTTTCAGTAATAGTTGAAATAGGAAAAAGCTGATGATGACAATGAACGTCTCGTGTTTTTAACCGATGGCAGATATGACTTTGGCATCGCGTTGCGTGACAAATTGACCTCGACGTTTGTTGTTGTTGTTGTTGTAACCGCTAAAATATTCCTCAAAGTAAGTTTTGGGGAATGTTGCGGGAGTAGCAGTCCTTGGCCGGATAAAAAAAACCGGGTCGTTCCGGTATAAAGACCCGACCGCCGCGGGATATATTAGATTTTAGTCGCCTCTTACGACAGGCGTGCCTTACCGCGGGTAAATTCTTGAACCCCTAACCCGCAGGGGGTATATTTGACGTTTAATTGACGTTGCTTCACATGAAACTCCGCAAGGCCAAAAGTTAGGCATCTCTCATCTTTTTGCGGGCGTTGATCATTTGTTGATTTGAGTTTCAATTGAAATAAAAGCTCCTCTTAAAAATCCATCGGCTGCTCGGAGACGGCTTTGTATAAACTGTAGGTCCCTCGATTTCTTGGAAAAACATCAAAACGCTTGCCACAAATTGGAGGAGGAGCTCGGCCAAAACATCGCTTCAGCTTTTACTTATATAAATGTATGTAGGTATATATTTATAATTTTTCAGTTCCTCGAGATCCAATGGCTATAAAAAGGCAAGAACATGAAATCGGTACCCAAAATCATCTTAACGCTTCGACTCGTTGTTGTTTTTGTTCTACGTTTACCCACCCCGCTTATAGACAGGTTAATTAATCTAAGTCGCCGAGGTCATTTAACGGGAGGTCCAGGAAACGTGCTGTTTCGACGGGATTGGACCAGAGGGGGAGGGGGGTTAGATGTGTCTGCTTAATGGGGCATGTGAAGTGGTGGCTAGTGTCGTGCGGAGACTCTCCACATGCTGGGTATACGTTTGGTGTGTTGGGGTCGAGTCTGGTTAGGTAGTAGTTTAACCTGCTACAGTATCCAGACCTAAGTTGTGCCACGCAACTCTCAAGACAGCCTGTTTAACGCACCAGAGTTGACAAGGGCTGTTACCCTTTCGACGACCTAACCCCGTTTAGGTTAACAGGTAACATTAATTTGAGAGCTTCGATTCGTCATATACGGTTATTAATCAAAATCAATACTCTGCTGACCCAGGCTCTTTACTGGAGATAAGGTACAACTGCTTAAACCCCACGGAAGGCATTTCAAAAAGAGCAAATTAGCGAATTGTCTTATTTATAGCGACACCCTCGTGCGTATGTACACGTATGTATATTTTCTTATCCTCACGCATTATAAGCAACTCTTTGCGATTCTTCTTCTCTGTTATTGTTTTTACACTTTTTGGCGTTGCTAAAACTTAACGCACGTTCCAACCGGAGGGAAGCATACGTTACTTGCCGTAGAGGACGAGGATTGCTTGCAAAAAACCTGTAATGTACATACATATATACATATGTATGTCCATAAATACAAACGATGGCTCGTATACACATACATATGTATGTATGTATGCACACAATTACTTGCATTTAAAAAAGTTTTTTTTGTTTTTTTTTTTTACCGGCATAAACGGCTAGTTAACCGGCTGTGGGTCATAAATCAGCAAGCACTCGTGGCATCTCGAGACCAAAAAGTATGTAAAACTCAGCTTGTTGCTTACAGTTGTAGGTATATACGAGTATGTACACGTAGTAGTAGCAGCAGCATGCAGTTTCATTATATGTGCATATGTATGCATGTATGTAGATACATGAAAATAACATCTTTGGCTGTATTTTTCAAAGTGGTTTCGTGGAGAGCCAAGAGTATCGAAGAACCTTTGACAACTCTTAAGAGATGCGCCGTTAAGGTAGATTGTTATGGTATAGGATATGGATGAATATACGCATTTATGTATGTATGTTTGTATATCAACAGTGTTGATTGGTTTATAGTTTTTTCAACGGTGTTTATTTACGTTTTCAATTCCTTAAGACTTTGACCACAAATAAGTAATTGGTTTGTAGCCCGGATGGTCTTTATGAAGTAAACGCATACACACACATACATATGTATGTATGTATGAGTAAATAAAAATAATTTGAAGACACTTACCTACGAGCAGGTACTTTTCCTTCTAACATCATTATTTATTCTAATTTTCTTCACTACCTAGCAATGCACTTGAGCAAACAAGTCTTGGAATGCAATAGAGAATGCAAATAATCACTGGTCACGATTTGTTATGAAAAGCATTGGTTCAATGGTCTTGAAAATCTCATCTTCACAAAAAAAAAAACCAAAAAAATATGTTGTTGGAGTGTATGATAGGGCTGGTAGATGGGGTTTTAGTCTGTTCCATTCATCTCAGAATGGCGTTCATATGGTTCAAGCATGCTCATGACTTATGGCCTATGGGCTAATTGTGGGGTTTAGAAATTACAAGAAGATAGGTACTTGTGACATCTGCCATAGTGACAACATAAAGGAGTACAAATTTTATGTTGGATTACGAAGGAAGGAAGACTCTGTCATCGAGTACTGTCATTTCTTCAAAATGTTACCTGCTGACCTAAACGAGGTTAGGTCACCGAAACGGTGACAACCCTTGGCCGGAAAAAACCGGGTCAACTCTGGTGCGTAGAACCGGCTGTCGTTAGAGTTGTTTCACTGATCTCATATGCCAATGTTGGCTTGATATTAGCATCTGACCAGGATATTGAAGATTTTTGTTCGATAAAGTTAAACGTTATCTCGACGACCTTTCACATTTTTCAATGCAAGAACAATTACGACTACAACCAGCAGGCTAGCCTCTTCAGTAGCTAGACAAAGGAGTACCGGCTCGAACACGATGTGAAAATCAATGTCGGCCGGCCAACTTATATCAGGATATTGTAGTAGACTAAACTCCTACCTATCCAGACTTGCCTCCGTCCCTAACCACCTCTTTGCATGCCTCCTAAAACCAACTCATCTAACCTCCCTTTCCCTACGTCGGAAAAGCTCGTTTCCAAGACTTACTGTTAGATGACCTCGAAGACTTCGATTGATATCGCCTGCTCCTTTCTTCAAAATACCGTTGGATATCATTCAGCTGGACAATCTACGAGCCGTGGATCACTCTCACTAGCGTTTTACAATAGTATTATGACTTTTCAGAGTTTGTTTGTAAGGGATTAGGGATTACAGTCCTTCAATTGGTCCGCCAAATGTTGTTTCACCAATTCTCGAATCTCTTAGGCATAACAAGTTGTGTTTCAGAGAACGCATATTCTTAAAATCTCCAGAAGTCACAATTAGCCTCAACAGTTGCAAGCTCTCTTCCGCATATGCAAAAAAAAATGATATTCTACACGTTTTTACCTGAAAACTTTCTTACATTCCTACTCCTCAGCATAGACATTTTGTTTAAACCATTTGCGTATTTATTAAAAACACAAGCGATATTATTTCACATCTTCTGAAGGGTACTTAAAGTAGACAATTTTTTACTTATAAAAGCAGCGTATATTACTCCTTACCAAGAAGGAGGCTTACCCTCGGCACCAGCGGGCCGAGCATAAAGCGCACTTTTATCACGAAACAATGTCATGCGTTCGGTTTCCTTTTTATCTAAAAAGTGGCCAATTGCAAAACCAATGAAAGGCAATACAGCCCAAACATAACGTTTATCCAATCCAATCATGTTGTTATTGGTTTTATAGTCACCGAGTGATATATTAATCAGTTAACAATTCTTTATTCTTTGCCAATTGACGCTTTTCTTCTTTCCAGGCACGTGTATGTGTCCAATCAACCAGGATCGTTGTTACTGTAAATGTGGGGAAGAATATAACTGCTCCGTACTTCCTTGCCAAGCGAGCTACAGTCATAACACCTGGAAGAAACGAAAAATGTTAGCAACGAAATCAAATTACGTAAGTGCGGCGGTGGCGTCTTGTGTGCTATTTAACTATTGAAAGTCATAATTTAATAAATAGTTGACTAAAAATTTTACAATAAATATATTTTTGATAGAATTATATTAAGCTATAATATATTTCAACAAAATATTTCTCAGATGCTTACACTTAATAATTTGCGACTTGCGCTACAGATATAATCGAAAACAGAAAAATAGAATGTCAATAAAAAATGGCATGCTGTCAAAATAATCAGCTGTTCTCACAGTGATGGCGAGTACGTTAGTACAGTGTGTGTACAACAGGGTGACATGGAGAATTTTAAATAACTAAATATTTATTATTTAGAAGGGTCATGACAATGTGCGGACAGCTCTGTAGCTACTATATCAGAATTTAACCAGATCACCGCCAAGGGGCTTTGGGTTTGCAGAAAATACTAGTTTTTGACTTTAATACAAAAACTTTTCATCATGATCATACTGGCTTCTATATCCCAATTAAAGGATCGATATTGATTTGGGACAAAATTTCTTCAGGATTTCAGATAGGTATATTTCTGATCTATTTTCTTCTGGATGTTTTTAAAGAAGCAAACAATATAAAATAATTTCATTCGACTTTTATTTTACATATATTTTTTTAATATTTGTTCTTTGGTAATTTGGATTTGATTTTCTCTTCTAAAATACATGACACATTGAATTGTTCTTAAATAAAAAAGCAACAAAATAAAATATTTCGCTATAAAGCACTAAACGTTCGATTTTTGGTTAAAAATATACTTCTCCCCTATTTGCCTTTGCTCATGCGACTTAAAGCTCGTTTGCGCATTGTCATTAAATGTTTGAAGAAGAAGCCGGCCGTGTAGGGTGCACACGTTAAATACTTCATGAATTCATATGCTAACTGTAGACCTTCATGCGGCAAATAGGCCGTAGTTTGAATGTTGTAACCCAAAATTCTCAGTGCCGATGCGACATAAACATCAGGCGTTGGACTCATTAAGCTCGCCTTCTTAATCTTGCTCATATTAGTGGCCACAAAACCAGGTTGAACGCATTGCACTGTAATACCGCTGCCACGATATTCGGTTTGTAAATCTTCACTAAATTTATCCACGAAAGCCTGTAAAGGACAAAAGAGATAGAGAGAGAGAGAGAGAGAGCGATTACTTAAGTGAGCTTAAAAATTCAAACATAATATATATATAATATATTATTTTACCTTCGAAGCGCTGTAGACCGTCAATAGAGGACTTGGTATACTCGCCGCAGAGGAAGAGATATTTATAATGACGCCTTTCTTTCTATTCAGCATAGTGGGCAATACCAAGGCGCACATGTGCGTCACAGAGTGTATGTTGACAGAAACTATATCGACCAGAAATTTGGGATTTTGTTGGTAACTATCCAGAAAGAATTCTGGATAGGGATATGACACACCGACATTGTTGACGAGCACACCAATATCGAGACCATCAATGCCGGCTTTGATCTTGTTGTAAATTTCGATTCCGCCAGAGAAATCAACATCGATGATTTTGACTTGGACTTTATATTCATTTTCTGTAATTTGTAAAGAAAAATTCAAACGTAAATAATTAAGATTTAATTTATTCGTAATAAGTGTAAAAATAATCAAAAACTGTTAGCTATTAACCGAGCCTGGCCCTCACGGCAGCACTGTTTCGATTGCGCTGGAGTTAAATATTGCATGAAAAGCAGTTTGGAACCACACTAAAAAAGCTGGATACGCAGAGAAGCACGATATATGGGCGCCACTTGAGTTAAGGAGAAAAAATCCCATGGACCCAGTTCCAGGATTGACATCCAGCAAGGTATTTTGTGAGATTGGCATGGAATCATTCACCATGAGCTGCGCCTCGGACTTGTACTCAGTTAGCATTTGTACTGTCTGAAGGAAGCAATCTCCCAGAAGCGCCCAACTTTACCCAACTAGAGGGAGATTGTGTTTCATTGGGTCAACGCCAGACCACAAACATCATTAGTGGCGCGCCAGAAACTCTGTGAGATTGTTTGGGAGGTTCTTATGCATCCAACTTAAGGTCCGAACCGCGCACCAAGTGATTACCATCTGTTCTCGTCTATGGCCAATGATTTGGCTAATAAAGAATTGGTTTCAAGAGAAGATAAGAGAGATAATGACATTACCTTCAAAATGCCAAAAACTTATCGGACGAAACGGTGCATATTTGACGTAAATCGGATAATTCTATCTATAGCTCTGGTCGGTGAGAAATGTCAGTAAGAGTTAGCCAGTAATGATATGTCAAAATTGCGGTGTCTCGGTGCAAATTTTATTGGTTTTTGTCCCACCCAACGCGGTTTAGTAAAATTCAGTAATATATGTTACTGCCCATCAGCTCACCGAACAGAATTTATGGTAAGCAATGGCTTTAATTTAATGCAAAAAATAATGGATGACTATTTACTTGGCCTTATATAATATATGTATGTATGTAATAGTTTTCTCATTAAGATATAATTTTTTTCTTACCAATTTCCTTGGCAACAGTTTCCAATTTGCTCAGCGAACGACTGATCAATACCAAGCTGAATCCTTTTTTAGCGAGCTGAAATTGGTAAAAATAGAATTTTTTCACTAAACATAAATATTTTGTAAAATTTATTTGCATTAAATTCATACTTATATATATTGGAAATAGGTCACTTAATTCCAACAAAAAAATACTAATTAGTTGCCAATGCATGCAGTAATCAAGTGGGCTTTAGGAAAAATAAAATTTGCCTTAATAACTTTAAACTTTAGTGATCTTCAAAGCCCTTTAAGTGCACTGCACATATGCATATGAATATGTAGGTATATATATGTATGCATGTAAATAGTGCAAAAAAAAAATAGTTTCTACACACTAAGTGCGCCTTGTTGTTGTCTTGACTTAAATGCAGCACACTTTTTTCGTATATTCGTTTGCAGCGGTGTCTGTATGTATGTGTGGTGTGAGTGTGTGTGTGGGTTTTGCGCTTGCGCCAAATGCATCATCTATCATTTGATTTTTGCAATTTTTGCACTGTCAGCGCATTTACGTAAAATTATTTGCGTCTTGTGTTAATATTTGCAAAAGAAACTGTCTGTTTTGCTTACTTTAAGTATTTCTAGAGTGAATACATATGTACATGTGTAAGTATGTACATATGTAAACAATAATGCACTTGACATTGAAAATGAATAATTGAATGATTTGCAAACCAATTGAAAAAATGTATAATATTTGTTTGAGTGGAAAAAAAAAACAAAAATTCAATATTACATTCACTAAAAAATGCAATAATATTAATATATATGAAAGTTTATATGTGTAAAAGTTTCTAAAGTTAGCGAAGAAAGTTCAACGACAATTTTCTTAAGAGAACATTCCGATAATAGTTCATACAGTTGTTAGGTTAGGTTAGGTTGAACTGGTAGACCCGTGAGGTTGATAGATAAAATAATGTCCATAGTGTTGCCAGACATACTACATATGACCAAGCTGCACTGTGTGCACTCTTTATTGTGTTTCTAGTGTAAATAACCTTGCTGTTTTTTTGAGGTAGTCCTTTTGGCCTTTTGGTTATTGCCTTTGTCTGGCCAATGCTGAACATTTACAGATTACGTGCCCCCTGTCTTCACTTATTACCTTGTCTCCAGCAGGCCTATATTAAAAGCATGCGACGCCGAAAAGGCAATGCCCCGTTAACAGTTCTACCAGCAGCCTGGAATCCGGCATCTTTACAGCTAGCAAAAACTTTATGAGATAAGTAGTAAACCAATACACATAGTTTTCACGATTCTACAACTCTTAGCTCGTTCCAAGAGTCTATTTGCCTGACGAAGTAAGATTAATTTTTCTTTTGTCGTTACGTCCTGTTCTTAAAGGACTACTTAGCTGGTTCATCAGCCATTCAATGTCCATGTAACCTGACAACTAATGCATGAAAACTCTTTCTTTTTTTTTCGACAGTATTTTTATCGCCTCTTTACATAGTGCGACAACAGCCAACTTCGTGCTGCATGAAATTAAGACCTTTATAGCCGCTTGGATATCCAAACAAATGTGTATTATCTTCCTTTGAAAACCCACACCTTTAGTAGCCCTGCTGACCTTTTTATAGCAAATATTTCGGTTAAATATAATTTCATAGAGAAAATGAGTGGAGACTATTTTTTATACAGTAATTTAGGAAAAAATGAGAAGAGGATCGACACACACTACCACTTTGTCGATTTTAAAGCTCTATATGGGATTTACGACCACATTGTACAGTGTATCCTAAGCCCCCTCCAAACGGCCGATGGATTTTTATGAGAACCTTTTATTTTCATATCACAAATACACTCGGAGTACTTGACATGCCCTGCCTAGGGTCGATCGCAATTAGAGAAATTCAGAAAGGTAGTATGCACTGCTAATCTCTCGGTTACTGCAGCCACCTAACATTCCTGAAGCAAAATTCACTTCCTGTCGTAGATCCATGCATCGTATCTATTCAGCCTGATTTTCTTAAGCCTTAAAACTTATCAGCGTAGAAATCGGTTCTTCTCAAAGATTTCTCATCACATTCTATGCCTCGAATATTTGAGAACCAGAAAATAAATTATGGAGCTAAAAAGATCTCGTCATTATCAGGCTACGCCATCTTGTAAAAAGCTTATAGCATTGGGGATACAAATTAATTCGGTTCGTCCTCAGAAGATGGCTCCACCTGTAAATTGTGGCCGATCTTGGGAGCTATTTTTCATTGGAAAGGTTGTCAAACAATAGTTAGAGTGCATGATTCAATAATTAAAGGTTGGATAAGTAGTGACAAGGGAGTTTTGACACTCCCTTACAAATGGTTGTATTTTTGAAAGTAGCAGAAAGGGGGAGAAAATATGTTCCATTTAAACAAAAAATAGGGAAAAGGTAGTGAAAAAGGAGTGAAAAAGTAAGAGTAAATTACCTACTTACAATGGCGTTTATCATATTTCATTCATTTCAAATACGATTTAAATTCTTTTGAAATTAAAATAATATATCCATATTTTCTAAATTATATGCAACAATGAGATGAAAATCTATACTGTAAAAATGAATGGATGTATGTGCAAAATAGTAAAATTAGACAAATTTGTATATACAACAAAAAAAAAAATTATTTGAGTAATTTAATCCGCTACCCAGCTGGTAGATGACCAAATAAAATCAAAACGAAATTTTTCAACACAACGCTGACCTGAGTCCACGCCACGTCGAAAAAGAAGGACGATGGGGCAAAGAATACCTTAAGTAAGCGCAAAGAGGATATCTTTGGCGCAACTGTCGGAAAATTCAGCTACAACAACGAAACATTCCCAAGTGACTTGAGGTTGATCGACTTCGCCGGAGCCCCAAAAAGGTTTGTCTTTAGTACTCGATTGCAGCACAAGAAAATTCATCAAGGTACTTATTTGTTTCCTGAATATTTGTCTCTAGTATTATTGACGTGTATTCACTCCAAGGACCCAACATCGATCAGAACATTATCTTGTAGTAGCCAGGATACCCACACGCCTCTATGCAGCCAGAAACGCCCGTCAACAAGCACAAGGGAAGTTCAACGTCGAAAAGCTGCAATTACAACATACTGCCGAGCGGTTTTCTACTCGACTTGCACTCCTGCTCTCAGAGGGCACCGATCAACAACTCGTTATAAGAAAACTGTGGGATGGAATTTCAAGCTCGCTGCGTACAGCTGCAAACGAAACTATTGGTTATCGAAATGATGTAGAATGCCGTGCAGTACAATAGTGAAAAGAAAGCAAGCTGCCTACCTCACAACCTTGCGATCGACCACAACATCTGCGGGGTGGGATAGATACCTGGAGCTGAAGAACCAAGACGCATTTGCAGGAAAAAAGAAAGAGGGCGAAATGCATGAGTATAAAGAGCTTAAGAAGCTGGCATGGAACAGGTTTATTATTCGAAAAATCTACGAAAATATACGGCGACTTATGGAAGTTTTCAAGACACATTCATGGAGGGAAAACTTCTCCGGTCTGCTGAATGGTAGTGAAAATGAAACACCAGAAGATGGTGAACCAGAGAACTCAAAATCTGACCATGGAAAAGAAGTTACACTACCTGATTATATTGAGGTTCGATAGCGATTGTGCTTAAAGAACAACAAAGCGGCTGGAGCTGAGCTAATCTATTCAAAGCTGGCTGTGAAGAGCTGACAAAATCAATTGGTCTGCAAAATTCGTTTTAAATCACAATTAATTATCAACTTTAAGGGGTGTACGATTCGCAGATTCCGCAATTAGAAAAAATAATAATTAAATAGTTGTCAAATTATTGAATCAACCAATCAGAATAGAGTATGTGATGTCTAGCAAATGTTTTCATAAAAAAATAAAGAATTTAGCTACTTTTTAAAAATTTGTTCCAAGAAAAATGCTTTTTTTTACAAAGAAGCATTATTGTTTTTCAGTAAGGGAGCCTTTTTGTCAAGAGGGAGCGAGAAAGCTGTTTACTTATCCAACCTTTAATTATTGAATCATGGTTAGAGTGCATCAGTATATATTTCTGACAACAACATAGTTTTCCGCCTCTTCGAAAATGTTCGGATTTATGTTCAATAAAAAGAAATTGTGGAAAATTTTGATATTCTCTTTTAATTGGAAGAAAAGTCATGAAGATAATGGTTTAACGCTTCAAAATTGGATATTTTAGCGTCGAAGACAAAGAGCGTCGTGGCCAAACCAAAAAGTTGGAAGATGAGGAATGCTTCTTAAACCAAACGAAAAGTTTTCGACAACAACTAATGCGTTTGAGGCGTGCCGACCGAGAGGTATGAATAGGTGATTTTGTAACCTGACAACGCACGGCCTCACGTGGCTCCAACGGTCAAAACATACCTAGACCTTCAACACCCATTGTACTTTCCAGACCTTACTCCTTCCGAATACTGGCTTTTTCGACGGATTCAAAACGATTTGGTTGGTCATTCACTGGTTAGGGTCTTTTGAAGAAATCGAACACTGCCTCAATGATTAGATCGAGGAGAGAAAAAAGTCGTTTTTAAAGATGGTATCCGAAAATTAGAAAGATAGAGAGGGAGAGAGGGAAAGTAGTCGCTTCCGACGGATAATACCTTGAATGAAGTATTTTTAAGCGATTTTCGGCTGAGCTCCTCCTCCAATTTGTGGTTTTCCGTCTTGATGTTCTTCCAACAAATGGAGGGACCTACAGTTTATACTAAGCTGCCTCCGAACGGCTGATGGTTTCCTTTTAGAATGCCTTTATTTCGAGATCACTTTAGATGGCAATAAAACGGACTTCCATCTGGCAGTACAAGGGACCAATGAGTCTATGTAAGACGTACCAGCCGGTCTGTGTAACCTAACCTAATCTTTTCTTATTATTTCTTATACCTTTTATTTTAAAGTGAAATTAAAAAAAAAAATATACTGAAATACTCGTCCATCGATACTCTCAAGTCTAGGCAAACACACTAATATGGCGACAAAATAAACCAGAACGGCATAAACATAACATTACCACCACTGAGACGTGCGTGGAATTATAATTTGGGTCTATAAGTTCAATGAATATTTCAATACTAAGCAACGAAAAATGAAAAGCAGAAATGCGAACTAAGCACCGATTAATACGAATAGGAAATATCGCTGTTGACAATTGATGGGCGCGTCGAAATGGCAAAAAAGAAAAAAAGAGTACTTTGAGTCGCACAGTGGACTTCGCTTATTTGTTCGTGCATTTGCATACACTGCAAGTAGAACTATTATGCATATGTACATATGGTACATACATATAGGTACATATGTGTATATGTAAAGAGGTAAATTCAAATTTAAATCTACTGAGGGAAAGTACTCGTATATAGTGTAATTTATTAATTTAAATTTTCGTCTGCATTCGCCAGCACACAGTTGAACTGCATTTAGTATATTTAATGGGCATTATTTTGTATGCCTTTGTATGCAGTTGAAATCACGGCTAAATGTGT
The DNA here is from genome assembly GCA_037013455.1 of Ceratitis rosa. Classification (NCBI taxonomy): domain Eukaryota; kingdom Metazoa; phylum Arthropoda; class Insecta; order Diptera; family Tephritidae; genus Ceratitis; species Ceratitis rosa. Next base: position 63,429 of record JAWMAG010000419.1, on the reverse strand, counting down.
TTGAGGTTATGAAAATTATTTTTGAACTATTTCCAATGAATATTCAACGAAGGCTGACATTTATGTTAGATGTCTATCGGACAAAGTTTACGACATAAACACATAAGAACTATGTTAAAACGGCTTCGAAAATTGCAGAAAATGTCGAATTTATTCGCAAACCATAAAACAGCAAAAAAACTCTCTTGCAATATATCAACTTTTATTACCAAAATTCGCCGAAACTGCCGCCTTGACTTCATTATTGGTAAACAATTTTTACCCCTCAGCTCTTCTTTCACTTTTGGAAGCAGTACCAGGTGTGTTAGTTGAAATTTGCCGGTTATTTCGATAAAGAATCAGAGGAATCTCAAAATTTTTTTATTCAAAGTATTGACCATTGGTTTCTACACATTTCGCCCATCTCTCAGGCAAATTATGGATACCATTCCAAAAAAACTTTTCCTTTTTCGAGGCAAACCATTCGCCGAGCCATTTTTCTTCTTCTTCAAAATTAGCGAAGCACTGCTCTGCAAGGGAGTGTCCTATCGATGCGAAAAGGTGATAGTCGGACGGGGCGAGGTCTGGAGAGTACGGCGGGTGCGATAATATTTCCCAATTAAGTGTTTTTAATGTGTTTTTCACCAGTTTAGCGGTATGAGACGGCACGTTGTCATGTTGCAAGATAACTTTGCCATGTCTTCGGGCCCATTCCGACTGTTTTTCGATCAACGCATGATTCAAATTGATCGTTTGTTGTCGGTAGCGATCCGTGTTCACCGTTTGACCAGGTTTTAACAACTCGTAGTACACCATACCACACTGGTTCCACCAAACACAGAGCATTGTCTTACGGCCAAAGCGATTTGGCCTTGCAGTCGATGGGCCAGCTCCACCAGGGGAAAGCCATGATTTTTTTCGCTTCGGGTTCTCAAAATAAATTCATTTTTCGGCTCCCGTGACAATTCGATGAAGAAAAGATTTCCTTTCGAATCGTTGAAGAAGCATTTCACAAAAGGTTTTTCGATTTTCCATTTGTCTATCGTTCCGATGGTGTGGCACCCATTTTCCATACTTCTGGATCTTTCCCATGGCTTTTAAACGTTGGCAAATTGCTCCTCGAGTCACATGTAGTGTTTCTGCCAATTTTTGTTGCGATTGGGTTGGATCAACATGCAATTCCTCTGTCAAATCCAAATCTCCACTTTTAAATTGACGAAACCATGTCTCACATATTCTAATCACTGGAGCATGTTCACCATAAGTTTTTACCAGCAACCGGTGAACTTCAGCTGCTTTTTTCTTTTGATGAAATAAGAAAAGCAACGAATGCCGCAAATGCGATTTACTTGGAACGAAACTCGACATATTCACTGAGGTAAACAAATATGACGCTATTATTTTGGCGGAATGTGACTTGCGTATTTTTGTAGGTTAATGTCAATGGAAAAAAATTACATACATGCCAAATCATAGAAATTTATACATATTGCTAGCGACATCTACTAGTAAAACCGGCACACTTCAACAAACACACCTGGTAAATGGCTCGGGGCCAGGTCTGGGCTGTAGTTTCTGTGATTAACCTTTAAGCAGTCGCGCGGAGTCGAATCGACCTTGCGAAATTTGTTTTCGTTCATAATTACATTATTGACTTATACAATATTATGGTATTTGAATTTGTAATTGCCTTTTTACTGAATTTAAGTTACTTGTTTTCGACTTTTTTGAGTCTAAACACAATGATTACATATTTAAAAACAAAAAAAATAAACGATTATTAGTTAATTAGTTTTTTATTTCCCTAATATATCACATACCGCGCGACCACTTGAGGGTTAAAAATATCGAAGCCCATCTTATACAGTGCAGCCAACGCAACGAGACAGGATGTTGATTTGTACGATCTTTGGTTCCAACCAGACGGCGCCACATGCCGTCCAGCCAACGAAATATTCGATTTATTGAAGAAAACTTTCGGTGAGCGTTTTATCTCGTTTTGTATGATTCAGCACCGTTGGACTATTTTTTGTGGGTCGGTTTACTACCGACCCATATTGAAGCCTAAGAAGAAAATATTCCGGGTGTTATTGCTGAAAATTGATCCTCTTGGCTGGAATTTATTCAAGCCAGCCGCGATCACTTGCCCGCAATCATTTTCAAAACATAATAGCAGGCTCTAATCTTTATCAAACGGGGTGGTTTTCGTTATGTGGGCCGTGATTTAGAAGACAATCAGTTAAACTGAAGTATACTAGAGTACCGGCACTGATAAAATAAAAAATAATGCATTGTTCCGATTTTGCACGGCTAATGATTAATATCACTCAATTCAACATACGCATTTTTAAAATTATTTTGGTATTGAATTGTTTTGGATAATAAATTTTTCTAATAGGCACACCGAGTGACATAAATATGCAAATTCTATTGCTTTTTCATATCGAAAGTTCTAGTTTAAATATATAATAAGCATGACATACCGCTTTTGCATAAGCTTTTCCAATACCATCAGTTGAACCGGTGATCACTAGAGAAAGAGAACGAAGAAGAAGAAGAAGAAAATAGCTCATTAATAAAATATTTTGATGTTGATAAGGAATATGCATAATATGACAAATTAAGCTTATATGCACAATTTAAAAAGTGCAGGGTTATCCATTTTGAGGTTTCGACGTAAATAAAATCCATATAAAATACATATATATAAATTTGTTTTCATGAAATTCCTTTTTTATTGCAAAGTTTGAACCTTGAATTTGTGAAACACATTCCAAGGACCGCCTTGGGAATTATTGCAAACTTCGATCCGTTTGAGGAAATTTTCGAACACTTTTTGGCACACATTGGTTGGAATTTCAGACCAATACTTGGCGAATATTGGTTTTCAAGTGCTCAAGAGTTGTTCGCATAAAAATAGTCTTTGGCACAAAAGTCCCACGGTGTCAAATCACACTATCTCGGGAGCCAATTGACATCGCCAGGAAATTTCGCTCACAATAAGGCCATATTCGCTCGTTTTGTATAGCACGCGGCACCATCTTGTTGAAACCACATATTGTCCATGACGTGCTCTTCAATTGTAGGTCAGAAAAAGTCGGTTAACATTCGACCATGTGCCAGTCGCGCACAAAGAAGTAAAGTCCAATTACACAATACCGGTCCAAAGCGGGTGGAAAAAGAGGCAATTCAATTATTTGTGGATTCTCGGAGCACCAAATGCACCAATTTTGCTTATTTACGCATCCACCGAGTAAGAAATTTCCCTCGTTGCTGAAGAAAATTTTGTTTGATTACTCATCGTCCACTGATTGTTGTTTTTCTAGCACCCATTCGACGCATGAACGGAGTTGTAAATGGTCAGCTGGCTTCAGTTGTTGTGCGTATGGATGTAGGTGTAAGTTCAGGTACAAAATACGCAATAATGTACCGTAGGAAAGTCCCAGCTCTGGACAAGATTGAAAAATAGACACATGCGGGTCTTCGGCCACATTTTCACTTATATATGATTGGCGCTTTGTAACCGCTTAAGCGATTTTCGGCAGCGCTCTTCCTTCACTTTGTGGTTTTACGTTTTGAAGTTTTTCCAACAAATGGAGGGACCTACAGCGACCGCCTCCGTACGGCTGTTGGTATTTTTAATATGAGCAGCCTTTATTTTATGTCAAAAATACACTCGGAGGTGTTGACATTCTCCACCGAGGCGCGACTGCACTTAGAAAATTTAAGCCAATTTTTTATTTAAAATAATTTTCTATAACTTTTGGTTATTGGTCGTACCAGAATTTGAACCCTGCCCTACTGAATAGCACTACGCAATGCTAAACACCCGGTTACCGCGACCACTTTCACTTACGTACAGTAGCGATGTTTGAGGTGGAACGAGCAACAATAACTGTAACCGATCCAGTCTCTTGAAAGTTCTTTGAAATTTTACTTATGCCTTCAGGAGTTGGACGCTTATGTACACCGAAATCTTCTCTTAAAGCACGAAACGTGGCCACGTTTTTGAATCACCATTTTTATAACAGCGTTCCATTTTCAAAAATGCCTGACAATAAACTTAAAAACAAAACATGTTTGGGATGACAGTTAATTTAACAGTTGTCAAAATACAGCACCGTACACTTTTGAAAACACAAAATGGATAACCATATATTTTCCAATTTAACTTTTTGGAATGCATTTTTTTTTTTTTCAAATTGAGAAACTTAATAATTTTCACAATAAACATAGGTTCTTTTGTAGAAATTTCTGTTAAGTAGTTTTTTCTAAAACGACACTTATCAGCTTATCAAGCAGATACTACGCTAAATATCACACAATAAACATACATACACGTATGTATGTAAATGTATATGTATGATTATATGAAACACTAACCAGCCCAACCGCCTACGCGACGAATATCGAGCTTCGGTCCAAGTAGCAACGGTCCAAAAATATTTATATACGCCCAAGGCAAAAATTTGGCGAAGATTTTATAGCCCACAATTCCAAGGGCGATACTGCCAAATAACTGAAATGAAGTAACCATTTTGCGTTGAGGAGGCAGTTTTCTGTGCGCTGAGAGAAAATGCTGTTGTTGCTGTTGCTGCTGTTGACCTTAACAGAGGTTGTGCGTTGCAAAATTTTTTTTATTTAAACTTTTCTTGAAATTCGTGAAAATTTTCTTTAAAAAAAAAACTAAAACCAAAACACTTTTCAGACACTCCAATTTTCGTGCGTCGCCGTTGGCGTGTAACAACGTAATGCCGTGCGCGCCGCAACGTTTTGTGTTGCTCGGAAAAAATCGATGGCAGTGAGTAGCAGACGGCAAAATACGTTTGTCACCTTTCTTACTAAGTATGCGATTGTATGTTTCTATGTTTTTTTATCTATATTCTTTTGCCGATATTTAATCAAAATTCAATGCGTACCACATGCGCTCTGCCGGCGAACTCAACAATTGTAAGCGTTTTGTCGCTTTTGTTTAATTGAACTAAAACGCTGAAATTAACGAATTTGCTGTCAGCATATACATATATACATATGTACATTCATACATACAGACATTTGTTCATACATGCATAATCAGTTGGATTTTGTATGATTTTCGCTGGCGCACTAATCTATACATATACTTGTATTTGTTGTTTTCAGCTGCCTGACAGTTGTTGTTGTTGTTGTTGTTGGTTCTCTTTATTTGGTCCTCCCTTCGCCGGGTGTATGCACATACAAGCGCTTTCATTCATTTCTTTGTATATTTGTACAGCGCGGAAATGCTCTGCGCTCGCTAGTAAATCCATATCGCGCCACCACGCCGCACACACGCTCATACCCATACATACACATACTGGTGCCTTCTGCGCATGTATGCTTGGTGTCCACCCCACGGCTGGTGTGTCTGCGAGCGCAAGTATGCATATGTGTGCACATTTCGATAGCACTTACAGTGTGTGCCAAGAAATTTCGGTTGTAAGTTGCAGTTTTATTTTGAGGTTGGAATCTTGTTGTCGGTGAGAATAATATTGCCGTCTTAACCCTCGTTTGGTAGTGTCAGTCGTTACTTCTCTTCGCCGTTCGTTGCCAAATGGGGACAACAAGTTAAGTGAGAGCCTACTCCAGCTGATCTTTCCAATAAAGTGGATGGATCACCCTTCTACTGCTTCAACCGGTTGGTAAATACTCGTATATACATATATATATATGCTTTGTAACCCTTATTCCTCTTCTTTACTGGCGTAGACACCGCTTACGCGATCCTTCTTTTCCCTATTTGGCGCCAAAGGGAAATACCAAGTACAACCTGGTTATTCTACATCTGGCCTTCTCAGTGCAGTGGATATCTTCAACTTCCCCTGCTTCCATCGGCGGGTACTGTATCGAAAACTTTCAAAGGTGGAGTATTCTTAGCCATCCGGACAACTTTACCTAGCCAACGTAACCGCTGTCTCTTGATTCACTGAATTATGTCAATGTCGTATAGCTCACTGTTCCTTCGCCATTGCTAATGTTCAAGGGTCCATAAATCTTACGCAAAACCTTTCTTTCCATACCTCCCCACCATACAGCAGGACCGGAATGAAGAACGACTTGTAGAGTTTGATTTTTGTTCGTCGGTATGGAACTTTAATTCTTAATTTCCTACTCAGTCAAAACTACCAAAGAGTGATTCTGCGTTGGATTTCAAGGCTGACGTTGTTGTTGTTGTTAATGCTGGTTCAAGACCGATGACCGCTCGCAGCCGCACTTCTGGTGAACAGACGCTGTAACTGAACTTCAGCGAACCCAAGGGTTCATCACGTTTTCATATTGTACGACGTGAACGCAAGAGTTGGACTCGCGACTGTAACTACACGTACATACCCAGTAACTTTACTACACTCCATTACAGTTTGTAACCGCTGAAGCTAACGGCTCTTGGTTTTTTTTTGAATAGTTATTATTTCATGCCAGAATAGTAGTAAGTAATGCTAACCACTCCCCCATTGCGGCCGCCAACCGGTGGGTTCCACTTCCACTTCTAAGCTGGAGTACGTTCATCTATCAGCACAATATGACCTATCTATGATTTTGCCTTGGGTGTTAATGCTCACATTGCTCTTGGTGTTAATACTGGCTCCAAGATAGACGAAATTATCTACCATGCCAAGCGGCGAGCACGCTGGGTGTTTGTTTGATGATAAGATATATTTCGTCTTATTATCGTTTACTACTGGAACGATTGGCTTCCTTACCTTATCAAGCTTGGGAAAGCATGATTAACGGCTCGATTGTTGAGGTCGATAATGTAAATATTACTTCACACACCACAGGGGCGTGCGATTCCCCAGACAGCGAATTAGTACATCCCACGCTGCTTCATCGACCTTCGCGAGAACTTTCAGGGCGCCAAACGTCTCACCAAAGAACCACGGCAGAGCTTTCAAAGGCGCACCACTGAACCAGAACCAGCCCGGATCCGACGCAAAGCCAGTAAAGGAAATCCGAAAAGCAGAAAAAAGGAGAAGGAAATTGATGTTAGTTATTTCATTTTGAAATTTGTTCAGTGCGTGAATATTGAATATGCGAAATAAAAAATATACTCAAGTTGAGTCTGAGAACTATCAAGAACTGTGTCGACTGCTGCTTTTATCCCTTTTGTATCGATTGATGCCGTAGGGTGCCTATGCCATATGTCTTATATTTATTTTAGCTAAGACACTGAAACAGTTTGAGTTGCTTTGTATTTATTTTTCACTTCTAAAGACAATACATAGGGTTTGTAACTCTGCTGACTGGTTGTAGACCATGCTAATGCACAGTGACGGTTTAGAAGAAAGAAATATGAAATATTTAAAATTTATTTTTTTTATATGTAGAACTCTTCGCACGAAAAAAATTTTCTTGAGTTTTCTCATTGTCCTTTTCATATTTGAAAAAGTTTGTGGGAATTCCTTTTATTATAATAAAATATATAAAAAAATTGTATATAGAAAAGCTTAGGAAAATTTGTTCATAAAACATGGATGAGAGAGGAAAGTGTCCTTGGTGCATTTGTAAGACTAAAGGCTGATATTATCGCTTCCAGGAATGGTAACCGGCAGGCAAGGAGCGTAAATTTTGTGTCGGGTTTGTACTGTGAGAGCCTAAAGTTATGAGTCAGGGTATCACTCCGGTGGATGAAGGTCTCCCCAAAATCCGTATCAAAGCGAAGTTTTTCAATACATTGCTGTGACCGAGGATACCTGTTCTAGGCCAATGACACCTTTTCTGAGCGATGGATACCTCCTACGCGACTGTTTCCGACACAGGTTGACAGGGTTGAGGCTGATCGACTTCAACGGGTTCAGAATTATGGCAGTACTAGTATCTAGCACAAAAAACATCATCAGGCTACTTGGCTGTCTACGGATCGGTAAACTCGTAACCAGACCGATCATATGTGATATGTGTCCAGTGTTCTAGACGTGCGTATCTTCCGAGAATCTTCATTGATTTGGACTATTTTTTTATGTACCAAAGGGCGACGTGAAGAAATACAAGGAAAGTTCGAAGTCGAAAAACTCTAGTCACAACAGACAACTTGTAAATCAGCGTTCTGAGATCACATACAGGACAGGTTCGGCATAGTATAAAGAAGAGTTGTCAAGATGTGTGTGAAAGGAATATAGATTCTCGACTCTTGCCGCCGACCGCAACACGTGCGGGATGGGATAGATAGGGAGAGTAGCTGGCCCATAAAAAAGAAACGACGACTTACAGTAGGTTTCAAGACCGGTTCAAAGTCTTGTAGTACCCAGAGAGGTGATCTAGCGAGTGACACCCAGATTTTATTAAATTTATGAAGGTCCTTCAACCTATTTGACTTCATACCTAGCAAATCTACAATTGACCAATTATTTACCGTGCACCGAGTCTCGGAAAACACCTGTGAGAGAAGAATCAACACAAACTACTCCTTCTTCGATTTTAAGTCCATTCGTATCTTCTACTCCAAACTGGAAAATGGAGCCACGCTAGTGGGTCTGGTAGCGAATGAGGGCAAGACGAAATATCTTCTGTCATCCAATAAAACATTCAGCGCGTTCCCGGCTTGGCTGGAACGTCAGTGTTGACAGTCATTACTTTGAAGTAGTAGATAATTTAATCTATCTTGGGGCCAGCATTAATACCAGCAACAAAGTCAGCCTTAAAATCCAATGCAAAATCACCCTTGTCAACAGGTGCCACTTTGGACTGAGTAGACAATTGAAAAGTTAAGTCTTCTCTCGACGAAGAAATACCAAATTGTACAAGTCCGGTCGTCGTTTCCGTCCTGCTATATGGTGCGAAGGCATGGACAATGACAATATCTACATAATGAGTCGGCATTAAACGATTTCGAGAAAAAGGTTTTGCGTGAGATTTATGGTTCTTTGCGCATTGGCAACGGGACTACTGCAGACGATGGATCGATGAGCTGTATGAGATATGTGACACATTGCCGTAATTTAGCGAATTGAAAGAGTATGTAGCTACGATGACTAAGTCACGAGGGTCGGATGAACGAAAAACCGGTGCTCTGAAAAGATCTCAATTGGAAAGATTGGATGGCAAAGGTCCTGGATTCACTTGGTGTCGAAAGGTTTAAAGAAAAAGAAGAGAAACGACTGAAGACGAAAGGAAATTGAAAAAGTAATCCACAAAAAATAGTCACATTTCAAATGAATAACCGCTGACAACTCTTCCTGCCTTACAGTGACATCTAACGGGCTCACAAGGTGGGCAACAAAATTTAAACGTCATAACTACAAATATTGCATAGACGGCGGGCCAGGTTCAGACTTTATTGATCACAATTTTACATAAACTGATGTGCACCACACCAAACACATATCTACATATGTACGTATATCTCCCATTTGATGTTGGTATAACATGCGATTTATACACATACACGTTTGTACATAATTGCACTCCAACGTGACGCGTGTTAGTACGGCTAATCCACAGATGAACTGCTGAGGTATCGGACGAACATTGGGAATAACAAAATTTTTCAGCCTCTAACTCTGCTTCTGCTTCTGTCTCTGCCTCTGCCTCTTATATAAATTGATGTTGTTGACCATTTTTCTGCTGCTGTCCTGACTGCGGTTGCTGTACGGACCGTGTGACACAATTGCCTGTCAGCATCCTTGAAAATGTTTTTTTGTTTTTTTTTTTTTGAAAAATTTATTAACGCGTTGCGGTTACTCTGTGCTCAGTCGTGTCTGCCTCTAATGCTTATACTGCACTTTGTGTTGTTGTTGTTTTGCTTGTTTGCTGATTGTTTGCCATGGTAAAGTGCGCGCCGCTGTCAATGCCAATGTTGTCAAGTGGTCGTTTCGCCAACGTTAAAACATTTCCAACACGCCTCTAGAACCACTTCGGCCGGCGGTGGCTGTGCGCGGTGGCGTGTATTCAAGCAAATAAATAATTCCACTCAACTGTTGCACGCACTAAAGTTGGTTGATACTATTACATTTCCAACCTTTTTCCATCCGTTTTGGGAATTTTTCTGATATTTATATTTTCTAAACTTTAAACTTGGCTTTAAACCCTGAAGCATAATTAATTGCAATTGCGAAGACTTTTTCGTCGTGTCTAGCTCGCATTCCTTTTTCATGTTATGCAAATATATTTATGAGAAATCGTTGTTTTCGTGATTTCCAAAATGCTGGGCTTTTTATTGACACCTGCCGAACTTAACAGTCAAACCAAACCTGTTTTACTTTAGCTAAAACTCAAGCATTTATGAAAATGATTTGCTAACGCACAATAAAAATCGTGTTTCAAACTTTTCGAGCTTTAAGTTAACCTCCGCTTGGTGTAAATAATGGTTCAACTACTCAAGAAATTGGTAAAATTTTAAGGAAACTCGAAAAGACTGGATCGGTTACAGACATTGTAAGGCCTGTGCTTCATGGCTCCACCTTAAATATCGCTGCTGTAGGTGAAAGTGTAGCCGAAGTCCCGGATGTGACTATTTCTCGACGATCTCAAGAGCTGAAACTTTCTTGGACTTACACCTACATCCATAGAAAGTTCAGCTCACACAACAACTCAGCTGGTTCCAGTTGTTCACAATGCCGTACATACGTCTGTTGGTTGCTTGAACAAGTAGACGATGATTTTTCGAACAGCAACCAGGCACATTTCTCACTCGGCGGTTAAGTACGGTAAGCAAAATTCTCATATTTGGGGCCCCGAGAATCCTTAAATAATTAAATAGGGCCCATTAGACCCAAAAAACTTACTGTCTGGTGGGCTCTTTGGTATGATTGCAATCGCAGAAGATGACTTGAACAATATGTGGCTTCAACAAGATGGTGCCACATGCCACACCAAACGAGCGAAAATTTCCGACCGCGTAATCTCTCGTTTTGGCGAAGTCAATTGTCCACCGAGATCGCGCGATTAGACATCGTTAGACTTTTATTGTAGGGCGAAGCGAAAGACCGTGTTTATGGTAGATAAACCTTGATCACTAGAGAACCAACTTTCCTCAAGTTGCGGCTGAGCTACCGCCCAAAATGTGTCAAAATGTGGTCGAAAGTTACCTCAAATTGATCAAAGTTTGCTTCAATCCGCAAATTAATTGATCTAGGGATTCACAAGTTCTCAATGTCAAGGTTAAAACTTTATAATAAAAAATAATTTTATGAAAAGAAAATATTTCATTTATTATTTTTTTTTCGAAACAGCAAAATGGATAACACTGTAGTATCTTTCGAGTAATTTGTGGAAGCACTAGACCACCTTCCACTTCTACTTTGGGAAAGTTCTTTGGGCGATGAACTTTTAATGCCATCTATGACTGTAAAACGACGGTCCTTTATGGTCCCTATATTTGGAAATAGGAAAAAGCCAGATAAAGCCTTGTCTGGCAAATATGGAGGCTGGGATAACATTACAGTATTATTTTTGGCTAAAAACTCCACAATAAGCAATGAAGGGAACTGTTTTTCCAGAAATCCGAACTTGAAATCGAAGAACATTGTGGTTATAACCTTCACGTTTGACTACCCTTGTGGAACCTTTTTCGAACTTGGCGAGTCAGAATACATGCACCGCGACTAGCCTTTATTTCGACGTCATTTCTGTGAACCTGTGTAGGACTCTCAGTAAATCAGGAAAAACATAAGATCTGCCTCTCTACGAGAAAGACGAATTTTCATCTATTCAACCCACCACCTTTATGAGGTAACATTATATTTTCCTCTAACTCTGTCAAGGCAAGGAATGTCCATCCCTCCGAGTGTATTTCGGACATGAAATAAAGCTCCTCGTAAAAAAACCGTCAGCCGTTCGGAGGCGGCTTAGTATAAACTGTAGGTCCCTCCATTTGTTGGAAAAACATCAAGACGCAAAACCACAAATTGGAGGAGGAGCTCGGCCGAAAATCGCTTCAGCGGTTACAAAGCGCCAATTATATATATAACTCTGTTAAGTATCCCAATGAAATCTTTGATTAAAAAAATCTGTAGAAAAGCTATTACGCAAGAGCTCAACTCAAGAGCTTAGACTTTCTTACTTTGCACTTGCACTTATTCCAACATCCTTATAGAGCTCAGCTCACACAACGACTGAAGCCAGCTGACCATTCAAAATGCCGTGCATGTGTACGTCGATCGGGTGTTTGAGCAACAAGCAGTGGACGGAAATTTTTCGAACATTTCTCACCAGTGCGCCTGTTACGCTCTTTAGTATTACTCCGAAGCGTTTTGGTCATATGATTGCGCCAAAATGGGAGCTGCGATCTCACTTGGTACATTGGCTTTGGTGTGTCGTGAGAACCATACTAACATACGGAGCTGTAGTGAAGTGGACGACATTAAAGAAGAAGTACCATATCAAATCTTATGAACAGGTGCCATATACCTGTCACCTTGATTTGAGAAACGCCATTTAAACTACCTCAACAAAGACACTAAAAGCCATCCTGGACATGAGATCAGCTAAAATAGAAGGGATCTATGAAATACCACGAACATCTAAGTGTGCTACACAGTTGGGAACTCAGGCTAAACGTAAAATGCGACAGGGAAATGGAAATCGTTTGCCGTAGGAATGTCACCTACTTCTTTCCTAGTAATGTAAGGAAGGCAGGCCAATCAGTAAGAGTGAAGATATCTACCATATATCTATACTGATGGGTCTAAATGATGAGGCAGGCACAGGAGCAGAGTTTTTCCAATAACCAAGGTAGCTTCAAACTCAATGACTACAAGTCTGTCTTCCAAGCCGAGAATTTAGGCAATACTGAAGGTAATTTGAAAAATGGGAGCAGTTTAAAGCTTTCTACAGGGCTATACACAGGCATAGGCTAAGATTCACATAAGCATCCTAGCTTACTTACTCATATTTATAAAGGGTGTTTTTGTTTTGAAGCCATAATGTTACAGTCCACGTGGAACGCTATTATTATTCTTATTATTATTATTATTATTATTATTATTATTATTATTATTATTATAAATGGCGCTTTCTAACCGCTGAAGCGATTTTCGGCCGAGCTCCTCCCCCAATTTGTGGTTTTCCGTCTCGATATTTTTCCAACAAATGGAGGGACCTACAGTTTGTTCTGAGCCCTCTTTATAAGGAGCTTTTATTTCGTGCCAAAAATACACGCGTAGGGCTTGACATTTCCTGCCGAGGGGCGACCGAAAAAGTTAGAAAAATTAATTTTCTATAATTTTGAAAGTTGATCGAACCAAGACTCGAACCCTGGCCTTCAAATTGGCACAATGCAATCATAAGCACTTGTCTATAGCGGCCACCGCTAAAGACACATAATGACGTTTTCGTGCCTGAATTGAAGGACTTTTGGTTTCAACGAAATGGCGCCACCAGCCGTACAGTCAACCAAACAATCAATTTATTGAAGGAAACTTTTGATGAGGGCATTACCTGGCGTCGTGGGCCCGTGGCGTGGCCTACAAGAACGTACGATTCAACATCCCTGGATTATTTTTTGTGGGGTTATGTGAAATCACTTGTCTACGCTGACAAACCCGAGACGATTGACGCCTTCGAAGAGAATATTCGGATAGTTATTGCTGCAAAAAGTGGTCAAAAATTGGGTTTTTCGGCTGGAATTGATTCGAGTGGCGATTATTTGCTCGAAATCGTTATTAAAACATAATGGCAAACCCTTATCTTTATAATAAAACTATGCTCTTGGCAAGAACATTAAATGAAATGCAACAACAACAACAGAAACAAGTAAAAGCGGCACACATGTAGCTCAATGGGTTAACCATTGGCTCGTGCTGTGGGTATCCAAGTTCGGAACCAAATCAACCAAATCTGGAAAAGAAGAAGAAGAAATAGCAGCAATACCATCTACCGTCCAAACTGTTGTTGTATTTTTTTTTACTATTCTCAAAAAATGTAGGTATGGTCTGAGACAGCTCTTAAAACTCAAAAGGAAATGCGTTTTAATTTCTTCTTGAAAACCACATGCCTAAAAAAAACACCCTTTACATAGTGTGAAAAGGTAATTTGGGTGAGGGTGCCATACATATGTACATTTGCAAGCTCTCGTTCAACGTGCAATTAAGGGGTTAGCTCCTTAAGAAAATGTGCTTACGAACACACGCAAATTGTAATTGAAATACTCATGCATACACGTATGTGGATGCATACACATGCATACTGTATACTAGTATGTAGCACATATGCACATTCCCACACATTTCCCTTTGACTTCGCAAGCATTTAAGTTGAAAAATGTATGTAATGCGTTACTGCAGTGGGGGGGGCGGAAATCAATTTACACGTCAAAAGCGCGTTTAAGTGTCAAAAAGGTCCTTGGTGAATTTTAAAGAGTGGCGTAGACGTTAGTGGGCGATTACTCGTATATGCAACAATTGTAAGCATGTGAAATATACATATGTATGTATGCATTTGTATGTGTACTTTGAAGAGTGTCGGTAAAGTGTATAAATTAAGTGATTTTTTCCTTTTAGTGATTAGTCATTCGCTACAGAGTAACAATTAACTCTATACACGTATGTCTGTAAATGTGTATAGACATATGTACATATATAAGAAAAAATAGTCGAGTAAGGCTATAATTTACATTCTTTGCATTTCTTTCAGAAATTTCAATTAATAACACAATTCATTCAAAAGGCCATTAAAGTGTTTACGAGTTAATTAATTAGAAACTTTGAGTGTAGTTTTTCTTTTAGTAAATAAATTAAAATTTCCATGGACGTAAAACAATATTTGAATATAAGGAAATTTTTAAATCTTTAGTTGTGTAGACAGTTTTCAATGGAGTGGAATTTATTCGTAAGAAAAATCACTCACAAAAGTTTGTGCTCTTCTTCTTCTTTTCCTCCTACTTTCTTATTGATTTAGGCACAGCTTAAGTGTTTACAGTAGAGCTCACAACACAATACCTCGCCAGCGCACCTAAAGGCAGCAAGAAAAACCTGGGTCTTGTGGTGTAGACTGTAAGCCTTTCTCTTCACATATCCACCAGCGTATTCTCTCCATCGAACTTCTTCAAAGCTGAAGGATTTTCATCAATGTAACTACTATCTCCTCAGTTACACAAGTAATTCAATGCCGGCGTGTATCACGTCACGTACAGCTAGCTCATTGTTCTTCCGTCTGCGGTATTCGCCGTTGTGAAAACGCAAAACGTAAAAGTCCATAAATCGTTCACAAAATAATTCTCTTGAAACCTCCCAGCGCCGACTCATGAGATGTCGTCATCATCTCCACTCTTATGCGCTATACAGCAGGGACTTTGGTCTTTGCTTGTCGAGAAAGAAGTTATTTCGATTGTCTACTCAGTCCAAAGTAGCACCTGTTGGCAAGAGTGATTCTGCGTTGGATTTCAAGGCTGACATTATTATTGGTTTTGATGCTGGTTCCTAGATAGACGAAATTATCTACGAACTCGAAGTTGCGACTGTCAACATTGACGTAGTGCGATGACCATTTGCTTGCTGACAGAAGATATTTCGTCTTGTTCTCGTTTACTACCGGACCCATTCCTTTCGTTTCCTTATTCAGTCTGGAGAAAGTGGAACGGTTGATCAGACGGATGATATAAATCTCAAAAAAGCTACGGGCTTTTGTAGACGATTGTATCTTATCGGTTTAGCTTTAGTGCTAATATTATTTTCACCAGTGTTAAGTTAAAGCAATCAAGCGATAAAGAGACAACCTGTCTGAAATTTCATTTGGTATAGACCGTCTCGGAGAAGGGTTTCTCTAACTGCGCTTCTGGTGTTACCCAGCATCAGTTTACACAGCCGTATAACTTTTGCGGGGATAGCAAATTCAGCCATAGTGGCGTAGAGAAGGAGCTGCAACGTGCTACACGAAGGCAGCTTTAAAATCTATGAAAAGTTGTTTCTTTCTTCTTTTTCACGGGTCTTTTTCAAGAATTGGCGCACGGTGAATATGTGGTCCATAGTTGATCTACCATAAACCATACTGAGGTCCAATCAGTTCGCAGACGGAGGGCTTCAATTTTTTACAGCCTGATGGAGCATTGTGTGCGGTATTGAGGAGTCAAATTATGGAGTTTCTCTATTTGTGGAACACACATATGTAAATTCCTTAATGCATACACGTTGTCAGTTCTTTGATGTCACCAACTTTGCCGCCAACCCGACGGCACCGCGACGGACAATAGCTGTTTGAAACTCTTCTTAGGCGCGCAATAGAACATCTATTGTGTCGTTATCGATTGTGGAAACCTGCTCGCCATTTCCTGGTCATTCCTTTTCACTACCATTCAGTGGACTGGAGAAGTATTTCCGCCATATATTCATTAACCTCTGGGCATCAGACGGTGCTCGAAGCGTATGCACGTCAAGAACAGTGGAGTCATGTTGTACGTACGTCAGAACACGATCGATCTAGTTGTGATCCGCACACAGCATTGTATTGAAGTCTAAAGTGAATCAGACTCATCCTATTTGGGTTCATGGAAGAGGCTGAATTTCCTGACTGTTGTGATGAAAATACCTGTTTTGCACATCCTGCCGTTAAATTCGCCAAACACAATTTTGACATCATGGGGTAAGCACCCATAAGTAAGCTATAGGCGCGGGTTATGGGTTCCAGAATTTACCCGCAGTAAGGCATGCCTGTCATAAGAAGCGATTAAAATCCAATAGTTTCCGCGACAGTCGGGTTTTTATCTAGGAACGACCCGGATTTTTTATCCGCCCAAGGACCAAAAACTACTTTGTGGAATATTTTTGCGGTTACAACAACAACAACACGCTATAGGCGCACGTAGAAGACATCTTTGGTCACATCGTACTTCTCTTTCGTCGGTGCCTGGGCACGAATAGGCGTTCGACCACTGGAGTGAATGCCAGGACTAGGCAATTAAGTCGCTCCTACCAAGACTTTGACATCAAATTTGAGCTTCTTTATATTGCCGTTCCTTTCCGTCCGTCTTCGTCTTTGTCCCTTCCAACGTAATTCTTGGCCGATATTGATGTTCGCCTTTAGTCTTAGGAGAACATCAACCAGCTGGCAGCGATATCTTCTTAATTAAGTGAACAAACATTTCAGGTACATGCCATAAAATCTAGTCCTTAGTACATTTGCAATAATTGCCATCAAAAGATGTTCTATGATCCGAGGTAGTTGGCCTTATTTCATTGCAGACTACGTGGCCGGTCCCAAACATCGCTACGTGGGTATCTTTAAATTTTGGGCACATTTCTCTCATTTTACTCCACACAGGTGAGGTTTCGCATCTCTCATAAGGGTTGCGACGAGGACATTAGATTAGGAATTAGATATAGCCCTGTGGATGTAACTGCATACTCAGAAGCAGGATATTCGGCCGAGCTCCTCATCCAATTTGTTCTAAATCTTTAGTTTATTTTTTTTTGAATCATTTCTTTTTGGCTCAGTATACTTAAATAACCTAGAAATAATAGGAAAATATAGTTAGACAACGTAGAAATATGTACAGAAGGATCAGAAGCTATTCAGACTGACAAGCAAATCTGATTTGAAATCATATTATTCAGTTAGACAGTCAAGAATCAAAACTCTAAGAATGTTTTCGATCACCGTAACTTCTAAACCCGTGCTGGACTTCCAAAGATCTCTTTGTATATCTAATCAGAACATATTTTTTCTCACTTGGGCTCTTGGTCACAGCACTTTGAAGGGAACTGCAAGGTACAGATAAATGACGCATTAATATGGGTTTTAATATTAGGTCCATTAACCAACTGCCCTACACTAAAAGCAGCAATCTGGCAACTGACAAATTTATCGTAAAGTTTTTTTTTATGTTATATACACTCAGAACTTTCTGACATATGAGCAGTAACTTAAAATTATCATATCGACCAAAGAATGGAATTAAAGGCCTTATTATGTATTGCGAAGCGAACGTTCGTTTCGTGTCAGACACGAATCGTTCGCATATTTGTATTACGTATTTCGAACACAAAGCCAAACGATAACAGCTGATTCTTACGTGATATGTTATTGAAATGTGCATTCTCTATTACGAATAGTATGCTAAACAACGAAGAGACATGTCAAATTCAAACGAAAACTATTTTGGTATCGTTGCGTTAAATTCAAAATGGACCAGTCATCTAAAAAAAGGTAATATTAACTAATTCAATCAATTCTTGATTTGAAATAACATATTAAACTTATTTCAGCGTTAAAAAAACTACTAGCATCCAGTTTGAGATACTTATTAAAGAATTGGAGGCTAAGGTAGACTTGGCAAGAGGCGCTCCTGTATTTGGGGCTGATAGAATTTCTTTCGATGCCCAGTGGAGGAAAGTTGCGGATAAATTGAACGCGAATGGACCTCCGCAGAGAAGTGTGGTGGAATGGAAAAAGGTGAGCGTGGATTGAAATTACAGTTTAAAATACAAAATATATGGAAAAGCCGTTAGGCGAATTCGATATACATAGTTTGTTTAAAAATTTAAACATAATATTCTTTACACAATTCTCTACATAGATTTGGGCTGATCTTAAAAGTCGGACAAAGCGAAAGATAGCCGAAAACCAGCGAAGATTGAGCGCCACGGGCGGCGGTCCATTCCACTTCTCAGCATTGACAGAAATGGAGAAATCAATTGATCGTATACTTTTGATGTCAACGGCAGCTGCCCCAAGTGGACTGGTACTAGGAATAGCCACACCTGCAATACAACCAACAATTACAGCATTATCACCCACTACGACACCGCCAGTATTGAGCCAATCACCGTCAACAATAACAGCTCCCTTACCAACAGAAGCACCGACAGTACACAGCACTCCCATTATAAATTCACCTCAAAGGCCTCTTTTGCAGAATCGTAGAAAACGTAGTTTTCAAGATTCAATTGCCAAATCAGCGAAAGAGCAGGCTGAAGCAAATAAAATTCAAGCCGAGTCTTCGAAAAAATTTGCTGAAGCTGCAGTAATGCAGGCTGAGGCAGCAAGATCTATTGCGGAAAGTTTACGCGAAATTACTGCAATTTCATCAAGACAGGTTGCTGCAATTGAGAATTTAATTGAAATTTTAAAAAACAAATAAAACTATTAACAAATCATAAAATTTGTTTGCTTTTTCCCTTGTTTAAAATGTAAAAAATCAAATTGTGTTTATTGCAAATTTTGTGCAATTTCTAATCGTATATTTGCTGCAATTGAGTGTGACTCTTCAATTTCTGATTCATTTATTACATCTTGATTCAGTTGAATGAAAGGTAACTGGTCATTAAAAGAAATACACACATTATGTAATGCGCAACATGCATTTATAATTTTTGAAGCTTTTTCGGCGGAATAATGGAGTCCCCGTGAGCCTATTATGCACCAGAACCGATTTTTCAAAACGCCGAAACAACGTTCAATGACATTCCTTGCTTTTGCATGTCTGTCATTAAAGCGCCTATGGATTTCGTCACCGGGCAAACGGAACGGTGTCATCAAATATGGCTGCAGTGGGTATCCAGAGTCACCTGTTGAAAAATATATAATATGTTTAAATGTTTAGTCATTTGTAATGCAAATTTCTCACCAAGTAGCCATGCATTGATTTTGCCATTATTAAAATCCGAATTTAGCATTTGTTCTGCTGTACTGTGCTTCCATATAAAAGCATCGTGGTTGGCCCCAGGATGTCTCGCGTCAACGTAAGTAATAACCATGTTGTGATCACAAATCTGTTAATAACAAAGAAGAAAAGAAGATGTGTTATAAGTCGTATAATTGCTGTTCTTAGTTAAATATGTATGTGGAAATTACTCAAGACAAATACATATGAATGTACTTATGTATATACTTACTGCCATAACATTTATACTATAAAATCCCTTCCGGTTATGGTATAAATGCCTGCAGTTGAAACCGGGCGATTTAATTCGCACATGTGTACCGTCGACACATCCTATGACACCCGGTAAGCCAAACTTGGTGAAGAAGTGTTCTTTGACGCTGCTTTCTTCTTCCTGAGTTCTTGCGAAGCGCACCCATTTGTTGCAAAATTTGCTTTCGAAAATACCCAAGCACTCCAAGATTACTTTTGCTACTGTTGATTGGCTCATCGCTGAAATATTTTCGTTTCCAACTGATTTCTGATAGCTTCCGGTGGCAAGAAACCTGAGAAAAGTAGCCAACTTCAATTGGGGTGGCAGGTGAGTATTTCGGAATGTGTGCTTCATATGGATTTTTGTTTCTTGGAAAAGGTAAGAAAACACTTCTTTGCCCATCCGAAAATTCGTCACAAACCTACGTACATATGTGTATATTAAAAAAGTAAACACTTTTATCTGGAATAAATTCACAAAATACTTACTCAGTCTCCGGCAGTTCCAGCACATTTGTTGCATCCCTTACATTTCGCCTTTGGATGCTCAATTCTACTTCATCAGAATGTTCATTTAATAAGAATACAATTGCTGCATACATTTTGATTTTGGATATATATTTTTAACACGCTTATATTAGCTTCACTTGTATTTGAAAATTTAAAAACACCGTATTGTAACAAACAAATTCAAATGTCAACGAACGAGAATATAAAGAAGGAATGAGCAAATGAGCACTGCCATATTTTTAAAATGTAACTTTAAATAGACAGAAATTCGAAAAAAACAGTGTTTTTATTTTAATTATTATATAAATGACATATGGCAACATGTTATTTGACAAATGATTCATTCTCGCATTTCTTTGTTACGTAGGCAACGTAAGGGTTGACGAACAATATAGGGAATGCCAATGCTTTACGAAATCGTCCGGAGACGATTCGTTCGTCAGAACTTTCGTTCGCAATACATAATAAGGCTGTAAATCGAAAACATTTTCGTGCGATTATTTTTTACAACCTTCGACGTGGATTAACTCAGCCAAGGGAGCCATGAACTTAATAAAATTTTTGGCAATGAAGCTCCATCAAAGACCAGACTTTCTCGATGGTGTAGTGAGGTCAATAGAGTTCTTAGATCACTCCAAGACGAATTTCCTAAATCAGTTGTTTTCCTCCAGAAATTATTGCACAAAACTGATATTGATCGTCTTGTGAACTAACGTGAGATTGATGAGATATGCATTAGTGGGGCCAGAATACATTCAATATTGCATGAACATTTGACTGAAAAAAAATAGTTAACGTTGGAACCCAAACAATTTGTTAATCGCTCAAAAAACGCTGTGGTCGTTTGATCGAGAGAAATATTAAAAAAAAAAACAAAAAAAAAAACGGTGCTTTGAAACTCGTCTATAATAACGTGACAGGTATATGACTGACCTCGATAATAAAAAGCAGTCGACTGTAGATTGGCTCATATCAAAGCTTGTTCGCACCCGAAGCACTTTCAAGCGAACAGCGGACATGACGCTACCGCGAAATTAGTATAGCGCAGAGCAGCAGAACTCCGAATGGTACGCAGCCATTTGTTTGCCAGTTGGCATTCAACAAATCAGGAAAACCAACAGCTGAAGATGGAGGATCACTCTTCACCACGTCAATGCGAACTCTCACATATCGTCTGAACAACTGCAACTCATAGGCCTGACTTGACACCGAATGAGTTCACTTTATCCAACTGAAGAGGCGGTTGATGTGTTCAGAACGTATGTTTTGGAGATAGCTCAATCAGAGTCGGCAGTTTGTTCAAACGCATGCAGAATTTTATAGATTTTAATGGATAATGTTTTGAAAAAACAATAAAGTGATTTTTGTTTATTAATATTTTTTTCGTAGTACAAGCAATATTTATAACCTCTGTAGCGATTTTCGGTCGATTTGTGTGTGCAATTACAATAAAAAAAATTCACTTAATTTTTTTAATTAAAATAAATTTTTATAATTCAACCATTCGGTCATCGCGGCCGCACTGCTCGCCTAATTACCATAAACTCTCACACCTTCTTTGGGCCGCTCCAATCATTAATCATCAACGATTAGTAAAATTTAATTTTAAATCAACTATTATAAATTCACCGTTATAACGTAAGCATTTAAACGAATATATTAAAGTTTAATTAAGTCATTTTCACACTCAATAAACTCATTTGTCTTCACTTTTTATTTGCAATATTAATATTTGTAAAATTATTTCAATCTGCCACAAATTGGTATTATCAGTAGCGTAATTGTACGTATATGAGTGTGTGAGTGTGTATACATACATATAGTATGTACGTGTATGAGTGTGTAAATGTTGAATTTCACCTACTAACCAAACAGAGTACAAAAACAAAACCACAGCAATGGAAAATTGACAATTTGACGGTGGAATTCAAACATAAAAACAACTATTTGATTTTAAACAAAAGCAAAAAAATTGTAATATAAGCCAAATATAAAAAGCAAATTGATATATGTACCATATATTGAAGTTAAAACAAAATGAGAAACAACAAATTGGCAGTGAAAACAAAACAAATAAAAAATAAAAAAAAAAATCGGTAGGAATAAAAACAAATATATATGTATATATATATATATATGTAAAAATTCAACAACTCACTGTAGTAAAAGAAAAAACAAAAACATTTACAACGCTATGACTGCCAACAACATCAAATATTAGCCACGCGCAAAGTTTAGCGGATTATATTACAAAAATGCTTGCGCTGGCAGATCGTACGAGTATGTATGTCAGTAGGCAGGCGTTGGTGAATTGGGCGTATAAGTGGCGTATGAGTAATCCGCGGTTGGTGGTTGTACTGAGTGGGAATGGGAAGTGTTATGGGCAAGACACCAGCCATCGCATTTCATTGCCTCATATTTTGTTTATTTTATTTATTGTGTTGGTAAACACTTTACGACCACTAAACCGAAATTCACCACCAAACCAACAGTAAGAAAAAGCGCAGAAAAGTTAGCGAAGCATCGAGGACCAAATGTCTGCTGCATATGGAGAAACAAACACAATATACTCGTATACACATACGTGTAAGGATGCCCTGCAGGGAAAGTCAACTAGTATGCCTAAACTCTAGTTAAATACTAGTATTTTGTAGACGAAATCATACCAGTTGGCTATTCGTATAGCAGTTCACTAGTAGCGGGAGAAATATTTATTAATTTCCACGGTAGCCCACTAGTTAAAGGCCATCGCTATAGCCCGTTAGACCCCTGATTCGGGTCTCACTAGAAGCAAATTAATTTTTTTATTTTTAATTTTTAATTTTTTTTTTAATTTTTGGTGAACCAGAAATTTTCACCACGCTGTTCGTATGTTGTAGTTGTTTTTTGTAAGCCACGGCTGAGTTTCATTTCCTGAAAATTTCACTTGAACTGCGTAGATTTCATTGCTCTATATATCATAACGATAGCCTCGTGGTTACAGGTCTTCACTGCGGTGCGTGGGGCTCTCGGTTCGATTCTCGCAGCTGAAAAACTCATTTTTATTTTTAAATTCAACATGCCTAAATGAACTAGTATACAACTGGTATAAAGCTGATGCATAGACGGACAATTGTCAGTTCTTACGTGGGAAATAGATGGAAAAAGAACTAGTTAGTGCAAAACTGCATACCAGTTGGATTTTAGTGAACAACTAGTTTTTTTTCCTGCAAGGGAGATATATCTACATACATAAACTTACATTTCTATACATTATATATGTATGTAAGAGAGTATGCATGCGTAATAGCTGTGTAATCCGTTATTTGCAAGACTTGGTGCGAGGATTAGCCCAACATGCGGCTCTTTTTTGTGCAAAAATTGTAGACGCACACATACGAGTATAAAGGGTAAGCCGTCTACCGTGTGCTTCTTGACATTGCCAATGTGTTGAATATTCAGTACGAAATGGTTATGTTGGAATGGCAAAATATTGAATTCCTACTTCCAAAATAGTGAGTCTTGAACCGCAACCACAAGAGAATTACGTTCGAGAAATTCGTTCGCATTAACTCGTTTTCTAGGCAGTTTGTGGAACAATTTATGTAGTGAGCTGAACAAACTGCTTTCTTATCGGCCAATACAACTCGCGTACCTAATCGTCAGTGCCCAAAATATGCTCGAACAACCATTAAGATTAACTCAACACCGTTAGCAGGAAATAAACATTTCGTGGATTTTTTTGCACAGTTCAAATGATCCAAGAACTGAAGCCTCATGACTATTCGATGGGATTCGTTTCGATTAACGCGCTGAAGATTGCTTGGTTGGAGATAAGGCTTTTCACCGAAAAATCATATTATCCGATGAAGTTGATTTTCAGCTCGACGGCTATACTAACCGTGGAAAAACAAATGCATCCTTAACGACTGCCGTTACCGAATGTCAATACCGATCAGTACAGTGCCATGCTCAGAGAGTATTTTTTTTCAAAAGTTGAAGAATAACATGGACGACGTGGGGTTTCAACAGAATGGCTAACAGCGCAGAATTAGCCAAGTCGGCGTTGTCGAATGGCTGCCTTGCAGCTGCGATTTGACATGGTTAGACTACGCCAGCAAACCTGACATGATTCATGGCCATAGAGGGCCACATAATCTCGTCTACAGAATACTCAATTGTAAGGTTAGTCGCGGTAGTCTTGTGAATGAAGCGGTGTTCAATCGGTAAAGGGAAAGTCGAGGCATTTCCATAACGACAAGATGACAAAAATCAAATTATACTCTATATTGGATATATGCTCTGGAAGGGGAATTATGGTTTGAAGAGATTTGCTGTTCTCTAAGCAAAATTAAAGCAGTCAGGAAATAAAAAAGATAGAAAAATTCAGGATGAGATACCACTTATCTATGACTACCATTGCAAACGTTTTTGCACGGTTGACGGAATGCACTTGGAAAGTCTGTTCCCTTAAAGGCGGTTATCACCATTATCCGATTGCGAAGGACGGCTCAAGGACGGAAACGAGTAGGTGGGAGAGAGTCTTAGTCTTCGAGTTCTGGTATTCACCCCGACGGATGAACTTATCTTCACAATCCTCATCAATAATAAGTTCTTCAACTTATCACTGATTTGAGCATATGCCTGACACAAGAGAAGGGCGACGCGATCAAGTATGTGCTTTATAAGCACCTCGATCGCTGTCCTAGTCACGGTGTCAAAATCGTCCTTGGCGACTTTAAGCGCATGTATCTTCGTCACAGTTGTTGGAAAATTCAGTCTTCATGACATTCAGACTTTGCCGAGGTCCGAAATATGGTTGTCTGGAGTACTAGATTCTACTCCAAGAAAATTCATCAAGTTACCTGACTGTCTTTTGATGAATGGATGAAAAAATTGATTAGATATTACCGACCTTTATAGGAGATAAACAAGCAGAACCGACTGTCTTTCACGTGGATCCCGGAACACAGGGGCAATGAGTAAAACTGTACGTGCCAGCAAGGTAGAACGCCGAGATAAGGAGATAAAGAACGCATTGGTATGCCTTTGGACTTTCAAACTGCATCTAAATGAATTCACCTCTGGAGACCGCGGTAAGATGGAATAAAACTACAACTTGTCGCAAATTCAGGCAAACCCAACCGAAATAGAAGAGAAGGAGATCACAAGAAATGTACTCCTTAAATAGAGGCACATGTCCAACAAGTAAGACCAATGTCTGAGAGGATGACATGCAGAAAGACTTCGAGCTCTTTGTAGGAGATGCTGCAAGCTCAGGCAGGCCACTGTCTGTATCGTGATGATGAAAAGGAAATGATTACCAATCTTTTATGCGACCACCCTACTTTGAGCAGTGGAAGGTTTTGGAAGTTTGTGTACTTATTGTGGCAAGGTCTATCTAAGATAGCCGACATTAAAGCTGTGGAATTAATGAAGTTCATCAGAGAATCAGGATGGTGGGATAGCGAAACTTAATGCTGAGGACTTTATGGCGTTACAATATGTTTTATTCAGGTCTAGGTGTAATCGATGTCATACATCGGCAGCCGCCACAATATAATTTAACCAAGACTACACTAAGATGGAATCCTTTTATACGCAGTAAGCCAAAGACAGCGTGACTGAAGTGGGAAATGGAAAGTTTATGCAAAATGTAATCATGAAGAATGAGGACATATTCTGGCAAATCACTTACCGACAGTATTGAAAACGGAAAAACAGTTGAAGCGAACCGGACCGGAGTTACTCTTTCGGCGGCCTAACCCTCTATAGGTCATCAGCTAATTCTAGCCTAAGTGTATCAATGCAATAATACCTCGCAACAGGGTTGCTTCTAATCCTGTTCTAAAGACGACGTCAACATTTTCCATCTCGGTTAGAAGAAACCAGCCATTGGAGTAATTCTAAGATCTGTTCAGGCCACAGTTTACATCGCCCCATCTGCTAGCGTACCAAGCCGTCACGGTTGCGCCTTCTGCACCTAAAGTGGGTAGGGTGACTATCTTAGACCCCCAAGATGCCCTTCACTTCATTCGAGCGTGCGTAGAGTGATGCGCATGTTGCTGTTGGACAATGGCAACACCGCTGTACCACCAACATCGCATACAGCAGCAACACTCCCTCACACCGCGTATTACGAACGTCCACCAGAGACAGACAAACTCCTACAGATTAACTACAACGGATGCCAAGGGAAGATTGACGAGATAGTCAACTTCATGAGACGGGTGTGTCTGCTCATATCTTCTGGCGAGCGAGATCATGGTGGAGGCCTGGCATTCATCCTACATAGCACCGTGCGACATCATCATTTTTAAGCGTTCTCTGTAAAATTAGTTTTTATTTTAATAAATATATTATTAAATCCTCTAAGCACAACAGGGAATTTTCGCTTTCAATGGCAGAAAACGTGCATTCAATATTTATGTGACAAATACAACAACAAGCCCACGCTCTTCCAATTTTTAAGAGCTTACTGATGGGCTGTGATACTCCCCGGAGGCTGTTGCTGACAATTTTGATTAGAGGCTTATTATGATGCCACAAATGTCGAGCCGAACAAAAAATAAGGATAAAAAACATAAACTATATGTATTATACACTGTAATGTGACGCCAATGTAAACATACATACATGTATGTATTATGTACGTACGTGTATGTCAAGTAATGAAAACAGCTGAAAGCGATTTGCCAGCATAATCAAAGAATGCAACAATAACAGATGGAGCTACATTAGCCACATATGTACTTTCACATTGATATATGGATGTACATACATACATATGTATAGCATATACATACAAATGTGTTTTTAGTAAATCACACACGTGTCTGGCTTGCAATTCACTAGCATGCATACCACCGAAAATCCGTTAGCAACGCACAGAAGATAAATTCAAAGCGTCAGACAAAGCGAAAAAAAAAAGATTCATCAAACGCCTAAAAGCAGGCAACAGTGTGGATACCACGGAAGTGTGGTTGCATGGCATACGGAAACGACGTTGTGGCCGGAAATGGAGTGACAGGAACTGAGACTGTGCCCGACGACAACGTCAGCCGCAGTGATAATGGCAGTGGCGATGGCAGAGACAGTGGTAGTGACAGTGGCCGTGGCCAGAGCTGGAGCAGAAAGTTCGTACGGCCTGACTTCGAAATCAGCAATGTATAGTGACGGCAACTTGGGTATCATAAATTTCGCACTTCTCACATTCTCTCCGTTTGTGAGTAGTGAAATTATTGCTGTTCCCTGCCAGTTGTTGTCACTCTCACGGTTGTTTATCCAACACTGTTGTTGATGTTGGCTACTAACACGAAACCCAATTTTCACTGTCACTCCACACATTGAACTCATTTCCTATTCTACTTTTGCTTGACTTTAATGTTTGGTAAACAAAAAGGATTAATGCCAATGGCAGTTCGGGCATCTAGAGTGTCTCAAAAGGCGTCGCTCATTAATTTCGTGCAGTATTTAGAATTGCTTTGAAAATTGTCGTAATGTGTGGTCCCTTTGGTGCCGCTCAAAAGTAGTTTATAACTGTAGCGGAGGCCCTGTTGTGTAGAGCATAATTGATGAGATTTAAAATTTGAGTTCTTGTTCTTGTTCTTGTTGAGTGTAAAAGAGTTAACTGTCAATTATGCCAATGAGGAGTGACTTTTGATTAAAGCAGTGTCAATTCATACATATGCATGAATGTGTACAGGATGACTCATATTGCAATATTTTTTTTTTACATTTTGAGTTAGAAACCACAGCAGGGTCAAGGTACAGGATCTTCTGTTGGTGGTGGCGACAATACGACTGGGGTTGCGCTCAGCCCAGCTGGTAGGTGTAACCCTTAATAGATACACAAAGATTGCATTGAAGTCATTTTGCATGCTGGTTTCTGTTATTGAAATGGGATCTTTCGATACACGGTAGGTTAATCAGAATCCCACAGAATTTAGATACGCCTTAAGAGTTAAGAATCAGTCTCGGTGAAGTCCGGTTTGGTCCAGTTCAGTGAACAAATTCATGGTTAACGGCGAAAAAGAATTTCTTTTGGCAGGTTTTCGTTTAGTAGAAAGGCAAAGGGGCTTGCCTCCTGGATAAACATAAATTACAACAGACCGGTGACCGAAAGCCTATTATACCTCGGACCTCAACATGAAATTTATAGGCGAACGTGCCTCTTATACGGATTAGCTGCAGACTTGCTCATCACCAGATTTATCTTGATGTGATGATGGGATGCAGTGTTGCTTCAGAGTATGTAGTTATAGTCTGGAAGCAACCGGTTCGCGCAGCGAGGCTTGAGGTACACCATGTGGAAACTAGTTTCAATGAAAAATTTTAACAAGCCCCGGATGAGAGACCTCAACTTTGAGGAGGATTAATGCAAACGTCTTAAGGTTAGTCAATGCCTGTTCCCGTAAATGGTACAGCTGCCCAATAAGGTTCTTTTTACATGTACTAAATGCTCAAGACCAGAGCATGGACCCAAAGGACCCAAAGGCGTAATCCGATGACTGAAGAGCAGCAAAACGGATATACATAAAGTTTGTTTTGCAAAAACAAATTGAAAGGTGCCTAAAGGTGATGCTAGAGTTATGCTGAGGTATAATGGGTTTTAGTTGTACTTCTGGGTATGTAGATACCGTCGCAGGGCTATATTCAATTCCTACTCTTGTGCCTCAGACACGCACCCTGCAAACATGAGCAACCACTGTGAAAATGCAGTAACCAACCACTTTTGAGCCACGGCTAACAGAGAGGAAGCTTCAGAGGTGTGGCTCCGAACGAGCGTTGGTCTTGCAGCAAACGGTTCGCTATCTAAATATGTCTAAAATCGAATTGATATCCGCCTAGCGAAGTTGTTGGCTGAGTTTGAGAGCCACCAAAAAGAAACCAACTCTAAAATAAAAGAGACAACAGCATCCGATGGAGCACTCTCCTTCTGATGAGAGATACTCAGGCTCCTACTACTATCATACACCCTGGTGGACGGTTCTTCAACGTTTCAATCATCTGGGCCCATGAACTACTGATGGAACAGAGGGATGATGTTACCAAATATGCTCTCTGTGAGCATCTAGTACGACATCCAAAGGACGGTGGACAAAAAGGCCGGAAAACTCATCCGTCAGGAGGAAACAAGTGAGTTTCAGGTTTTCTGAAAAACTATAAGAAGGTATGATCCGAGTCTAAATAAGTAAAAACTGGCAGTGAAAACAGAGCGAGCGCTAAAATCTAACCACGACGGAGTGCATAAAGTTTTCCCGTAGTACAAATATTTCCCTAAAATTGTAATTTGCTGGAGGCGTGAGATACCGCTGACACCGTCAGTCATCAAGCGTCGGAACAAAATTATTCGGATATTTATTATCCCACCTCCCTTGTATCCAAAACCCTACTGATTTTTGCAACAGAACGGTCGAATGCTAATGTTTGCTTTCTACTGAAAAGGTTTTAAAATAAAGCATAAATGCTGGTCTCTGGTCTGTTGGTGTTGACTTCGCATTCAAACTATTCCTCGTTGGAGCGCTGAACTAATACTGAAAGTCCCTCTGGCGATCTCCACTCGGAAATTAATTTAAAAATAATATTTCTACAACCAAATTGTTTTATTATAAGACATGTATTAAATTTCAAGTTCTGAGCGAAAAACTTAACAAAATTTTAACAGTGAAATTCTCTGCTGTAAATTGTCCACTCGAGCACACAATGCGTATTCCTGCAGACAGTCTTCATGTGCGTCATTTTGCATAATTACAAAATACAAATGATGCGTTCAGAGGAGGAAAGTAGGCGGGGAGCGTTAAGAGAAAACAAACAGATTTGGTTAGGTGTGGTAAAGCAATTTTGCAACGTGGACAGCAAAAATGGAAACAAAAACACCAAAAAAAAAACAAAACAACCATTTCGAAGGTTTCACAAGAACCCTGCAGAACGCGCCATGGCAAAGTAAACATTGTGGGTATGGATGACAACGGTAAGTACGAAGTCTGCACCAAAAGTAAGGTGAAAAAAAGAATTTTCAAATATTGAGGGTACAAATTAATTCTCAAAAGATGCCTCGACGTGCATGTTGCGACCGATCTTGGAAGCGATTACCTTTTTTGGTGGAAAGGTTTCATATGTGTCAACGATAGTTAGAATGCATTAGCGTCTGACAACAACATTGTCCAAATTTGTGTTAAATAAAGTTTGATTTTCTATTTGAATTGGAAAAAAAGTGCTGCTTAAGCCCAATGAAAAATTATTAAAGTTAATGGTGAATCTGTGCCGACCAATAAGTCATACAGAGAGTGGTTTGGACGCTTCAAAACTGGTGAATTTAGTGTGTAGTGGTTTACATGCGCTACTGAAACCAGGCGAAACCATTGATGTAAAATGTTAACGAATACAACTGATGCATTTGCGACGTGGTTTGCATTAAAAACAGTCAAATAAGACTGAAAAGCAAGACAAGGTGATTTAGAAACATCACAACGCACGGCTCGACGCAGCTCAGTCGGTCAAAAATTACCTATAAACGCAGAAATTGGTGGTCTGAACCCACCCGACGAATTCTTCAGACCTTGCTCCTGATGACTATGGCTTCTTGATTGCTCAATGATTGAATCGAGGACAGAGAGAACTCATTTCTTAGAGATTGTGAGCGAAAATCAGCAGAAAGATAATAAAAAGTAGTCACTTCGGACGAATATAACTTTGAATCATATTTTTTACTACTTTTCTCCAATAAAAAAGACTTTTTTGAACACAAAAAAAAAAAAAAAACGAATAAATTTGTTCTTCTTATTGTGAAGAAAGAAGAATAGTTAGAAACGAAGTACAAAAATATTTATTGTTCCACTATATCCACATTCCACAAAACACTGTTATATACTAACAGGTCGTCAAATCGGTATTGAACCCTACAGCAACAAGCAAAAAACTTCCTATTTTAAGTATCAGGAGAAAATGGGAAAGAACCCACTTCCTCTCTGGGAAAGTCATAGTGAGATGTTACATATAACCTGCTTTTGAGGACAGATGATTATCTGTGGGTGACGATGATCTACTACTGGGAAGGTAGTTGCGTGAAGTACTTCTTCTACCTTTAGGAGCCCTGCGAGGAATTAAATACTACACATGACCAGCACTTTATTATTTAATTGTTGAGGACCCTGAAATCCGATAAGGAAAGAGAATGTAGAAAAATTCCAAATTGTATTGAAAAAATAATAGCATTAACATACCCAAATCTATACTGATGGGTCCCAATATCGGGCAGGCAGAGTAGTAGAGTTCTTCAGCGATCGTTCCAATAACCAAGGTAGTTTGAAGCTATGACTACAGCTCTATCTTCCAAGCAGAGATTGTGAGTGTTATTGGAAGCACCAAATGGGTAACCATTTTAATTGCTTTATCAGATTTAGACAGCTAAGCTGCAAATATTAGTTGGTCAATATCAAGTTTAAATGTGGAAAACATATAAGGAGGTGGTGCCTTACCAGACTATCACGAGGAAAACACGCATGTAGAAGGGGAATCAGTCATCAGCGACCACCTTGGTTCCTTCAGCACTTTCAAATGTCGTTTCAAGCTGTGGACTACGGAGGAACACTTAAGTTTCTGGAACACTTCCAACGTGGGACGTATCACTAAATTATTGTAAGGGCAGCGCGGGTAGTAGACAGCCAAACTGTTTGTCTGACCATCCTAATGGAATCTCACCAGCTAACATGCACATAATCAGATTTTCATTTTTTCACTTTGCTTCTTGCCATTTTATCTATTGACCATCACAGACATGCTGCAGAGATAATCTTGTATTTAACAAATATTAAATTCCATGTGTTAGGGGTTTCTTGCAAGAGTACTTAACATTCTTATGAGTGTACTAACGGGGCAACTACCTCTCAGATATCATATCCAATAGCTAGGTAAAGTGGAGTACGCTAAGTGTAGAGCATATGTACACAGAAGATAACAAATTGCTGGATCACTATCTTTGCGAATGTACTTCCATTGATTGAGACGTCAAAGCTTTCACGATGCTCCCAGCTACAACCTTACGGAATATTTAGAAGAAACTAAAATAATTCAAAGAATCGATCGAACTGTTCGCAAGCGCATACGGGTGAGCACAATGAGGCTGCTATAGGGCTAGGGTGTGGCCACTTGTGGTCAGGTTCTCAACTTCTCTCCTAAAACCACCCAACCGATAGACTCGGATCATTCGATTTCGGTTTTTATCTAAGAGATGGCGTTATTGTCCATAGTACTAGTGTTACGTGTCGCATCATGTCATACTATACGGCGCCGAAAACGTGTTTATTCGCGCTAAAAGTTTGTCTTTGACAGTTTTTCGATTGATTGACTCAGTACGTTGTGAGCGCTCGTCAAAGATGGACACCAGCAAAGAGAAAATTCGCTACAATCAACAACGTCAAGCGAAATCGGTCGTTGTCGAAACGCGGTGAGCCGGCGGAAACGGTGGCCAAACCAGGATTGACGGCCAGGAAGGTTTTGCTGTGTGTTTGGTGGGATTGACAAGGAATCATCTACTACAAGCTGCTCCCCTCTCTCGACTATTATGGCCGCAGTGTGAGCACATACATATATACATATATTGTATTTGAGGAAAAATTCAATAAATACTTTTCGAGTAGACCTCGTACTTTTTCACATATAAAACTCTGTAATTGTCAGCGCCACTGCTGTGAGAACATACATACATACATAAATACGAGCGTATGTATGTACTGTTGTATATGCCTGCATGCAAAAAGTGTTGCATTGCAATTGAGTGTCGCTGCAATATGATGCTGACAATGATGCCCGTGTTGTTTGCTTCTGCTGTTGACAAAATTTATGCGAAAAATGCTAATTTCATGCAACACAAAAGACACTTGAGCCTACGGCATGGCGATGTCACCAGCAGGCACAAGCAGCGCACCACCTTCGAGGTACTTGCTGCATTATTCCTGACTATACATATACATACATACACACCCACTTATATATAAATCTATAGTTCTGTATGTATGCCAGGGCATTTAGTGTCAAGCTCTGTGATTTTTCCGCAGCCGATTATTTCGCTAATGGCGTTGATTGCGATTAATTAGCTACGCGACGCATGCCGCTCCTTTTCGATGTACTACACTTCGTGGGCATATCAATCTGAATTTGGAGTGCCTAGCGCGACGTCACTCACTAACCAGATTTCCATTTAAATGATTTACCAGAGCCAATGGGGCTGCGCAAATCAACGTTATTAACTTATTGAGTGACATGCAACATGTAAGTAGTAGATCAACAAATGTGAATTTGCAACACCTACTCTTGGCCACACACACACACACACACACACACACATGCGCACACATGCATGTATTCATTCATACGCACTTTTGAGGTTTCACATGCAACCTTCGCATGTTGTTGTTATTATTGTTGGCTCAAAGTGTGTGCCATTTCACATTTACCTTCAATATTACTCATACGCCCTGTAGCAGTAGCATCGCTGTATGTGCGCCCGAGTGTGTGTATATTTATATTTGCGCTTGAATTTACGATGACAATAAACGCGTTAAATGTGTTTTCGGTGCATTTGTGTTGCTGAGTGCGTATGACTGCAGTTGACATACAGCCACACGCATTTAAATTACTGCAATGAGGGAGTTGCAGCATCCCAAACGCACAAATAGCTGCTGTGGCGCTGTACAGGCTGAGCCCAGTGAAATGGAAACTCGGAAAGTTTTTGTTAACTTCAAAGTGGGACGCGGAGAGATAAAGAGAGAGTGATGCTGAAATGGCTTGGAATAATGGGCTCGAGGAGTGGGAACACAGGGAAATGTCGCTACGTATAAAAAATTTCCAGTAAACTAAGTAAGTAATAAAAAATTCAGAGGAATAATGGTGTATTGACATCAGTTTAGAACTCTCTGAGCTGATAGAGTTAACACTTCTCTTGTCTGTGTAGTTGCATTAAAAAAATTATATCGGAAATTAAGAGACACTAAATACCCAATCGAAGGTGATTAAATAGATTTTCCATCAGTCGACTATCATGACTAGCAACTGCACTCCTCGTAAACACCAAACCGTCAAATGTCCATATTCTACCGATTGAGCTGTTCACACAGTGTATGTATCAGATTAATTTTTTCCCAACAAATAGTTTATACTAAGCCACCTCTCCAAAGGGTTGTCATTCCCTGACGGGGGCCCGACCGCAATTGGAAAATTTAACTTAATTCTCTATAACTTTTTTA
Organism: Ceratitis rosa; assembly: GCA_037013455.1. Classification (NCBI taxonomy): domain Eukaryota; kingdom Metazoa; phylum Arthropoda; class Insecta; order Diptera; family Tephritidae; genus Ceratitis; species Ceratitis rosa. The sequence goes on along the minus strand of JAWMAG010000419.1, from coordinate 28,914 downwards.
TATTATTCGTACCAGGATTTGAACCCGAGCGTTCCGAATGTCAGTACGCAATGCTAATTATGGCCATAGGTTTGAATATTAAAAAGACCAATATGTCGCTGGTCGTTACTAGGCTGAGAATATCAACTCCTCCGAGTGTATTTCTGACTTACAAGTCAGAGCTCCATGTGCTGTTCCAAGGTTCTTCTGAAAAAAAATCAAGAAGTATACCTAAAATTAGAGTAGCTCGACCGAAACTCTCTTAAGCTAATATAACAACTGCTATTCAGCCTCAGTTAAACCCTTTACACTCCCACATTTCGTCTTCTCTTTATTTTTCTATCACTCTTTTTCCCTCTCTTGTGATCTTTTCGAAAAACAATGGTACTACTGTTAGTGGTAATTATTGTAGTATGCTTGAAACTCCCTCCGTTCTCTTGTATTGAATTATATTGCTCTAATAGTGCGGTACGTATTGAGATTAAATGCTCTCCCATCGTTATTTCGAATTGAAAGTGCTCTAAGTGAGCAAGAGTACAAGTTAAGCGAAACTTTTCGACGCTGAGCTCTCCTTGCTTTGGGTGGTATTTACTTCTAGAGGCTTCGAAATCTATGTTTCTCACGTCGATTTTAAGATCTCTTAATATACCCGCGTCTAGAATACTGTATATATGTCTCTAATTTATTGCAATGGGGATGTGATTGACGAAGTATCATATCATCATATGCTACTGTCCCTACCCAGTAACTATTTGGCCGAGGAAAGAAGCATGCTGACATCGTGTGCATAAGAGAAGATATTAAAGTCTCTACTCCTTTTGCCAGCTGGGAGTTGTTTTCGCTATAAAGGATCGCCTCTGCTGATACAAAGATTGATTTTTTTTTACACGATTTTGGCGGAGTTTTTACTTGTGTAGGGATCCAAAGCTGGATTGATTATTTGCATTTCAGTGGCCGGAAAAATGAACAGTAGACTGCGGTGAAGTCCATATCACAGCAATTCGCCGAATCTATCTGAGGTAGGGCGGTTCCAGCTAGAAGCCGTTCAAATACAATTGAAAAGTGGAAGAATAGATCCGTTCACTTGCGAAAGGATTGGATCACCTTCTGAAACATCCGATTTCTTATCGCACACTAACGGTCTGCTGATCGGCTAAATTTTTGTGCATGAATTTCGTGCATATTTTTACGAACGCTTACTGTAAACTCAAATTGTTAAATATGCATACCAATGACACATTGCATGCCACTAGTTTACTGTTGCCGATCCGCCTGCCGGTCGACTCACAAACATACACGTAACTATATACATATAAGCAAGGAATATGTACTTACATATATGTATATGTACACTGCAACGTACCGCAGTGAAATTGAATTTTTAATTGCAACTCTTGCTGTAAGCCACAACCTTCTGTCTGAGCTCTCTACCTATCCGCTTGAGCGCATAAGCGTTAATCATATCATATATGGCCGCGCGGAAGCGCATATGCACATTCTAGTACTTATACTATTCGTATATATAGCAGCGAATGTATGTACATCTCTATGGCAGACATTATTCACTACCGGCCTCCGCCCAGTCTATTGCTTTATCCTTTAGGCACCCACTGTTCACTTACTACAGCGTCACTAACTGTCCTTTACTTCACCTTCGACGGAGACATATGGATGTGTGTGTGTGTGTCTGTGTGAGTGTGTGTACGTGTACAACCTTCGTGTTTGTGTCGTTCTCAGTGGCCCATTTCGAAATGATTTATGGCAATTATCGGCGACGCTCTTCCTGCTAAGTGGCAATAGCTACATACATATTACGTACGCATACGCGTGTGAGTACACACTATAACTGTATACGGTTACATGAATATGCTCTACGCAATGTAATCTACATATCCTCTCGACCGTTTATGCGAATTATGTAGCTCTTCTGCTATTTGCAGTCGTACTTAAGAGTACAAATGGCCATATACACGTATGTAGTGCGTCGCATGCATGTTTGTGGGGGTGTACACGCTCCGAATTCTGCTTTGCATTTGCGATTTCTCGCACTGTTCGCCCATTGCCTCACACCTCATTTGTATGTACTTTGTAACAACCGGATTTCAATTGGCACGATTCATTGCTTACTGTCATTATCCTTCGTTTCGAATATTTTTCCTTTTGATCTGCAATTTCATTTCTGCCTCGTTTAATGAGAAACCATAAATTTTACCTTTCGACAGGTTTTTGGGGAGATTTTTTTCTTCTGGATTACAGTATGGAGAGAATTTTCCTTGCATACCGTTGAGCATGCTGAGCATCAATATCGTCGCTTTAACTCGCTTTTAAACGAATACTTGCGTTGGCATAAAATCTTAGAAAGGGAAGTTTTGGAGCCATTCCGACATATTCGCTTTAGCGGTTCGGTATTTAAGTGTTTTGAAAGTTTAAATCATCCAGTCTAGCGAGGTTCTGCGATGGGCTTGGAACCCACTAAGTGGAAATCAGTTCAAATGAAAAGTTTTACAACGTCTCAGTTGGGATATCCCACTTTTGATGAAGACCACTGTAATTTGTATTAAGAACTATGATTTGAGGGTATCCACATGGCATGTCCGATTCCTTAGTAGAGAGGGTGCTGGTTGATGTCTTCCTAAGACTAAGGGCTGACTTCATCACCGCCCAAGAAGTGCGATGTTCGGGACAAGGACGGAAGCTTATAGGCCCTTGTGACATTTACTAAAGTGACGTACGGACAGCCCTACGGTTTTTTACTCGACACCTGCTTTCTGAGAGCATTCAGCAGAAACTCGGTATAAGGGAACTGTGGGACGGCAACGTTGGAATAGATCACTGCACGTGTATCCAAACCGAAAATTATAGAGGGAAGAAGGTAGCAAACCTTTTTTGGACTCAAAGAGCTCATCCACCGACTGATCCCCAGAGCAGAGTGAATTTATAGTGGGAACACTTTTCCAGTCTGCTGACGATAGGCGGGGAGAATAGAACACCAATAGATGGCGAACCCGATTCTCAAATCCAGGATGATGATACAGGATGTTTCTTTGACCGACTATGAAGAAGTTGGTATAACAATTACCCGTCTGAAAAATAAAAAAAGGCGGTTGAAAACATGTCCGGCGATTGGGGCCTATATGTGTTCTGCCTGGTCCATAAAAACGGGGACGCCATAGTCTGCGCCAACTACAGTAGGATAAGCCTTCTTGACATTGCACAAAGGTCCTATTTAGCGTATTACGTGAAAGACTAAAGCCTACCGTCAAAAAACTATGTGAACTTTATCAGTGTGGATTTAGACTTGATAAATCCACCATTGACCATAATAAGTTAAATCTTGGAAAATACTCGTGAGAAGAGATTCGAGGCGCACCGCCTCTTTGTCGGGTTTGAAGCAGCTTTCGATAGCACGAAAAGGAACTGCCTCTCCGTCGCTATGTCTGATTCGGTCTCCCGGTAAAATTTGTCTCGCTGGTTTTTAAACTGATACTGAGCAACACCAAAAGAGTGGTTAGAATTGAGTAGAAGCCCGCCGAGACGTTCGATACCAAATGAGGTTTCAGACGAGCTGACTCCTAGTTGTAAGGGATCTGACACTCAAAGTAAAGCATGGTGGATTTACCTGGTCTGAACTCTAGCTGGGAGCACTTCGCTGCTTTCGAGGGAGCCGACTTTGGCGCTGGATACCTCTGCCGAAAACTTAACCGTTGATATACAATAGATTATATGATTGCAGGTATAGAGTAAGTGGTCGGGCAATATTTACTAAGCTAACCAAGCAACTATCACTGTTACTGAACAGCTGGGGCTTGAGCCGACTCATTGAATGCTTAAACGTGCGCGGTTGCGTTAAGTTTATATGTATTTGTCTCGCAGTGAATTGTTTAATATCATTCGGATAGCTTCTTACTCTCCATGAGATCACTACTCTCACATACAGTGGGGGTACTTACTACCACACATTGGTGGATTGGTATTAAGGCAGTGAAATAATGGTCCGCTGCTGTCTAAAGTTCTCTGGTAGAGAAATTTATGCAATTTCCTTAAGTTACTTATACATCTTATAACAACTATTTCAAGGTAACTTTGCATATTCTTATTTTAGTCAGAGCCTGCATGACAAGTCTTATCTCAAGAGTCCATGCAAAAAGCTTCCTCCAACATGAAGCAAGTACATTAACCTCTCTCTACAACCACAACTCAATCTCCAACTCTTTCAACCAGCACAACGGAGTCGCTTTCCAAACACTAAATTAGCAATTGGCATGGAGTGGTAGACAATCAAATTTCAAAATCATTTACGCTACAATCATCGTGGCAATCAAGTGCGGAGCAATCAAAACGCATTATTAATTTTATTCCAGTTTAATTAGCCTTTTGAGTTGTGAATTGAGTTTCAACGATTTTATTGCCAGCCAACCAAACAACCCGGTCGACGCTGCGTCCTGCGTTAGTGGATGTGGATGCTGCAGCAAGGACGATTAGTGTTGGAAAGTAGAAGCTTGCAGCTGATAAACAAACAGACAAACAAACAAACATTGCAAACAGCTAATTTAATTGCGAGGAAGCACAAAAGCATAAAGAAATTTATTCAGCTTTCAGCTAATGGTATCTAAGTATGTATGCACCGTATGCAAAAGACGAACAAAATTTTCCGCTGGTGAATTGTCAAGAGTTTGTCGATGAGCTGCTGTGTGTGTTGGTTGCTTTTTGGTTGGTTGCATTGCGAGCAGCCATTGTTGTTGTTGATAAATACTGATGCGCCAGTTGCACGTACACTGTTCGATGTTGCTGAACTGTTAGTTGTTTTTTCTAGAGTTGTTGTTGTTACTGGCAGAATGCTTAATATGCTTACTACGGTGTTACTGAAGAGCGCAATAATTCCGTTTTTATGAATGCGCGCACACGATTTATGGTCGTGCCAAGTTGAGGCACACTCATAAACGCGATTCAACAACAATAACGGCAACAACTATCAATTGTTGTTGTTTAATTTGTATCCAGCCAAACTATGTGCAAGGGTATAATTCCGTCATTCTTCGAGCTGTCAATTTCAAAAGAGGTGCTTTGTGTCCAAGTTGAACGAGATTTTCTTAACCCGAGGCGAGACTGTGTTTACAACGGCGGCGAATTTTTCGTTCGACTAAAAATTAAAGGGTATAGCTCGGCAGCATCTGCTGACCTAATATTTTGTAATCCAAGCCCCTTGCTCTATTTAAAAAAATAAAAAAATTTAGTTCAATGTACTTTCGGAATAACTTTCATACCTTTTCATGCCATACCTTTCCTCTCAGATGGAGGGTATCACATCTAAACCTGCCTGCTTGTGGTCAAAGTTCAACAGAGTTTGCAGCTTTAGCATTCTCATATCATCAAATCCCTCATAAGTGAAACCCAGCCGCTGAGCTGAGATAAAAACTTTCAATCTTCTTACCAACTTTTGTATGTTAAGTGTATAAAAAAGTACATTAGTCATTGCCGATCTAGGGACGAGGCGCCCAGATTGCCTCCTAGTAGGGGCTGGTATCGCTGGCGAAACTGTCATCGTCGATTACCTCCAATCTATCTGGGCTTTTATATGTTGTCTAAAACTATGGACGATCAACTAAGAGCCAGAAGGATTCCCTTTGCGAATAAAATTCAGAAAATTTAGTTACAAACTTACTGAAGTGGGCACGTAGTTCATAAAATTGATACAACTGCTCGGAAACGCTTAGTTGGGTGAGCATATAGGAATACTCCCTGACTTAGGTCGATTGCGATTAGCTCCTCAACCTCAACATCCTCAATAAACCAACAAAACATATATTTTGAGTGTCGTATCGAAACAATCGCAGTGGTGTATCCGTTTAATCTTAGACCACGTTATCATGTAATTTCAACTGGCAGTACTAGACTTCAGGAGTCTTATTCAGAAGTTTTACAAAATTGTGCGGAAGGTTGTGTGTTCGAAAACTGTACCTGGCAGCTCGGAATGCCAATCCCTCAAGCCTCAAGTGTATTTCAGATATTAAATAAAAGCTTTTCATAGAAATTGAACAACTAATTGAGATGTTAAAGCGAAAAAAGTCCCTAAGGCCCTAACAGGAAGCAGTTGAGGAATGGAAACAAAAGTTCGATCAGTTGGTGACTTTCAATTTGTTTTTGGTAAATTTAAAAATACCAAATCCTTTGTAATTACATTATTAATCTTTCTTTCAAATTTTAGAACGATCGGCTCAAATGGAGACTAGAAAACGCAAGAGAGTTGAGGATAGGTCCGACGAAATTATACCACCGTCTTTAAGGACAATTTCTAAGTGGTTCCGAAGATTTCAGACCGGACATTTTACCGTAGAGGACGAGCCCCGAGAAGGTCGACCAAAATCCTCCACTGATTACGTCACTGTGGCTCTGGTGAAGTCCAAAATTGACGAACACCCACGATTGACACAATAAATGATTGCTAATGAATTGAGCTTGAATGCCATGCCTGTATCGCGAATATGAGGTAATAATCTGGGATACACGAAGAAATCTGCTCGTTGGGTACAATGAATTTTAGATAGGACCCAAAAAGAGGCTCCAAATCATTTTGCTCAATTTTTCTCAATATAGCAGGACGTGAAACCAAGTCACATCTCTCGCTGTTGTCGGAGGTTCTGCATAGTCACTGTCTGATTAAGCTGAAAGTTCAGGCTGATATTTAATGTGAAAGCTGTTTGGAACTGCTTCAATTTTGCGAGACCAAAGTTAAAAGATCTTCTCACATTTTTGAAGATTCTTGAATAGGACATTCTAGGATTATGAATAACGTGTTTATAATCAACAAATTGGGACCTAGTACCAGGTTAGTTATCGAAAAACAATTTTTATCAAACCAAAAATCGAACCAATTAGATCCTCCGACTAAACTCAACAATTAAGACACTCAGAGTGATATTCTAACTTTGTTGATTAGGATATTTCTTTCTCTTTCTTAAGCTTGAGCCAGGTAATGACTTCGTGCTGAACTCAGCTCTACCTTACTTGTTTCGAGCTGTAAGTGGCATGAGGTTAAGTGGTAAAAAAGGCAACACGCCGAGGGGTTTTATCAGATTTGTTTTTGTGTTTTTGCTGCCTTTGTAGTTATATGTAGTTGTTGGTTCATAGTAACTAGCATAGCATTGCTAGAATATATCTACATAAATACATTACACACATACGTGTATATCTCAACATAAAACGTAACTGCCTTGCACTTTTTCGTTGCGAAACTACAACTTACCCTCTCCCTTCCGCACTTTCCTCTGCCTTCTCTTCTTGCACTTTTTCATTTTTTTAGTTTGTTAAGAAATTTTGAAAATTCTGCTTTATCAGCATTTTACCTCGAATTCCACTTTGGCACGCTTACGCTCTAAGCACTAAGCAACTAATAGAGGTATGCACAGGCATCAGTTCTTGTGAAGATTGCACTTGCAACAGTTACTTGCAACGAACGGCAGGCAATATGCAATTCAAGCGGCACCTTCAGCGTCAATGCACCTTCTCTGCTGGCTTATTCGTACACGTACATACGTACATAAGCTGATGGAGTGTCATTGAGTGGCGGCAGCTTTAAATTCATTTACTTGTGTATCTTGTTGTCTGCATGTATGTATGTACATATGTACGACATTTTTTGTTGGTTGTTGTTAAAAAAAAATTATGCAACAACGCATAAATATAACGGTAAAGTACAATATGCAACACTAAATGACATTTTCAGCGTAAGCAGATTATGATTGCTCACTGTGAAAAGTTGCCACGACAACGAGTGACTACGAGTGAAGGCAACATTTCCAAGTGGCACTCGAAGGGTCTGCCAAGATGTCAACAGTGCGAGCATGGCTGAGTGTTTATGGGAGGTCAAATACAATGCGGCTGTTTTGTGGTCATAAAATGGAAGAATATCAAACCTTTAGCCTTAGTATGCCGGCCTCAGAACAGTCTTCCCGGAATGGGTTTTTTCGCCCGATTAGCTGTAGAGTCTTGTGCTGGCAGACACAGAGTCATCACTTAGGTCAGAGGGATATGTACGTGGAACGTAAATTTGTATGGAATGTTTCTTAATAAGCTGCAGTCCAGTCCATCTAGTACGGCAGTGTACTAGTGTTAAGAACTAACAACTGCAACCGCTGAAGCGATTACCGGCCGAACTCCACCTCCGAGTTAGGAAGTGTCTTGATGTTTTTGTTTGGAGGAACTTTGACTTTCCTGTCAGAAATGCACGTGGAGGGCTTGATATTCCCTGCCGAGTGGCGATTGCAAGTCAAGTCAAGTCAAACCAGGAATTGAACCCTTGGGTATCAGAATGTAAGTACCCAAAGCCAACCACTCGGCTATAACGACTACCAAATCGGCTGAAATGTGAAGCCAATAAGTTGAAAAATGAATGAAAATCACAACACTTAAGGTTGCGCTCACCATCGAAGATCAGTTAAACACATTCAACTACTCGACGGACTTAGTGGCCGAAAGATATTCCATCCCAACCCGCTGGAAGATTTTTATACACACAAATGTGAAATATCCTGGTATTACCTCCGCAGATTATGAGTTGTCCATTCTTCTATAGAGAATAGGTGTTATTCATCTGTATGCGAGTCTTCTTTACAAGGTTGTATGCCAAACCGACACGACTCCAGTTGCCGAGGCCTCACATTTTCACTGGTTGGTTGAGATAGGTTGAAGACCTTTGTGCTCGCCGGCTTAACCCTACTATGTGTTATCAAATAATTCGCTCCATTGGTAAATTACAGTTATCTCGAGCTTGTGACTTTGCGGATGTTATGACGTCCCAATCAGCCAAAGCCGTACACCCACGATGATTATGCTCTAGAATTTTGTCTCCTTCCGTGCATGCGCCGCACTTAACCGATTCCAGTTTACCCATTTTATAAGGATAATGGGCCAGAAGTAGACGTTTCCCCAATACACCGAAGAGGTTCTTAAGTTAACTTTAGCTTAGTGTAATTAGAACTCTGGCTCGTCTTCCATCCACGCTGACATACAGTAGTTTAGTGGTATGCCCTATGTTGGCAATACTCGAGAGCCTTAAGTGTTCCTCTAAGGTCCATTGCTTTAAATAAAGTATAGAAGGAACTGAAATGTCTTAAGCAGTCGGCTGCGCTGGTTACGCCAGCGACAGCACTGCGAGCTAGCTCCTCCGCCTTTTTGCCACCTTCTACATCTGTGTGATCCGGGTCTCGAATTGTCTTCTTCCGTGTTAGTAACAGACTCCTTGCGTTTAATCATCCATTTGGGCCTTGTATTGATACGTTTAATGGTCTCAATTGCCAATTGGCTATCAACACTAAATGTGATAGATTTTCATATTGAAGCGTTTGTCTATTTAGCTCCTTCGGTAATGCTAATAAGCTCTGTTTGGAAGACAGAGATCATTGGAACGAAGTAAGAGGTGGCATTCACCCGGAAGAAAATTTTCACCTTCAACTGTCATGTCCTTCCCATATGCTGACATGTCTTTCATAGTTAGGACACTGAATCCAATAGTCTCTAGCTGTTAGTGCCACTTAATGCGTCACTTGGAATCAATTTGCTAATGCATATTTACCCAACTAAACTCACTTTATCTTTCATTTCGAAGTACTGCTAAGACGGTGCTTACGTCGATCAGAGTAGTACTGTAGCTTAGTTAGCTAGTGTGCGCATTTAAAAATGCTCGGATCCGCTTTCTATAAATGTGTTTATAGAAGTATCCATGTCCAGATAACACCAGAGTAATATAGTAGTTCACTTTGCCGTGCTTTTATATCTCTACACTTTGACATCCTTCATTTGGCTGGATGCCCATCTGCATTCATTTCCTTGTTTCTAACTAGTTTGCTAAGTTATTGCTGACCATTGTATTGTATGACCATAATTGCTGGTAAAAATGGTTGAAAATAAGACCCTTCGGCTGGAGTTTATGGGCGTCAGCCGGAAAAAGTTTTTAAAACATAATGGCAAGTCTAACCTGAATCACACAACGGCGGCTGATGTTGCCGCAGTGGTGCAGAGCACTCGCCTGTTAAGTCAGGATCCGTTGGTTCGATTCCAGCCAGAAGAAATCTGATGTGGAGATGTGGTGATCTCCGAAACAGCTGTCACTTCTACCATTTTTCTTTGTTGTATAACAAAAATATACAATTCCTACAAACAAATAGGCCTTTGGCGCACTAAAAACTTATAGCAAACCTTTGTCTCGTTGCATTTAATAACTTTCTGAAAACCACACGTCTAAAACAGCCGACTTAGCAGTGCGAGCTACAAGCTGAAGGATTCTGCTATTTCATATAAGAAATGTAAACTTCTCATTAAAATATATCAGTCATTAGGAGGCAGTAAAGGAGAACCTTGGTGGAAAGTCACTTAATCGGCAATTGTTATTAAATTTTCATGTTTCTTTCTTGATATGTGGTTGATATGCTCCTCAGAGGTTGTTGATCTCCTCTAAATTTTTGAATGTTCACCGGGCTCTGATCTGATGTAGCAACTCTCAGATTCCCAGCTTCCACCGTCAAACACCCACTCACCGCGATTTTTAAAAATTACCGGCATCGCATTTTGGTTGTTCTTACAGTCTCTTTCAATTATTTATTATCACATTGCAGACTTTTTACCGTCTCCGACCGACCATATCTCTGCCACACGCCCAGCTTCTGTTGCATTTGCTATCCCCACCTGCTTTTCACATCATTTAAGTTGAAGTATATATTTTATATTTATACAAATATCTACTTATGCACATACTTAAGTGGTCGCCATACAATGCATGCGTGCAAATAATTGCAACAATGACACTGACAACAGACAATGGGCAACAGCAATGTTAATAAGCGGAATATCCTGCATTGCGTGAGACACGCCTGCCAGCGAGTGCATATTTGCATATGTGTATATATGCACGTACAATATTATATGCCTACACATACACGTATATAATACATATACAAACACAACATTTATAGCTTTCATTGCTCAGTCTAACCTGCCTGCCTGTCTGTCTGTGCCTGCAAAGTCCTTGCTGTCATTGTAATTACACGCTGGTCTACGCAAATGTTAGCTAGCAGACATATATATGTTATGTATATACATATATTTACGCACTTCATATGACAATGTACAATGCCTTGCGCTTAAAATATTTCACATACCTACTAATTGCGCCCACTTAGATGTTCAACCGAACGACGTGACCTGCACGACGTCACCCTTTTTGGCTTTCTGGCGCTTCCTCATAACAATAGTTCGCTGCCCTTTGCTGGTTGTTTGTGCAGCCTGCACTGTTAGTTATGCTTTATAATTAATTATAAGCAATTTATTTTTACTTATATAATTGAATTTGCAGGTTTTTATCAACCATTTCTGGTCGATATGGCAATAAATTTAATGTCGTGGAACAGTGGTACATTCTAGGGAAAAACTGAAAAAAAATATTTAAAATTAAAAACATTAAAAAAAACTTGTTTCAATTCAATAAATCTTATAAAGAAGCCGTGAGAAAAACAATGACACAAATTACCTCTTAAACTATACTTTGCCAGTCGCTTTTCCATTCCCGGCCTCGGATCGTGTTCAAGGGATTCCTTTGCTTATTTAATAAATTGTGTCACTTGTACCTAATGGGGATTTCACACACAAGAATCGTCGTAACTTATATACAATATATACGAGTACATATTACGTTTGTACGTGTATATTTACTAATACCTCACAAGAAAGTGCCTAGCGTACTTTTAAATTAAGTGGGTGTGGCTTAAGTTTCGAGAACACTTTGCATTTATTACAGCAAGTTATTATTACGGAGACTTGTGAGGTGGGGCTTTTGAATTTATGTGATTATGATTAATCGTATATTCAAACGTTTGATTGATAATTTGTATGTTTCTCACCATTACAAAAGATATTAAAGATTTCCAGAATTCATTTCAGAGAAAAATACACCTTTGATAATGCTTAATGACCAGATAGAACTTCTCTTTCTATCTTATTTCAAATGTTGGTCGCGGCTACGTCTTAGATGGTCCATCCGTTTAGTCCAATTTTCGATGACTGGTAACTGACGAATGACATACGTAATATTTTGTTCCAAGGCCTGAATCGAAGCGAGGTTGTTCGCATATATTTAAAACTTTACATAACTCCACCGGGAAAAGTCTAACCGTGTGATATTATACGATCTTGGTGGGCAATTGACTGGCCCAAAACATGCGTTTTCTCAACCAATCCATTGATTGATGTGATATGTGGCGAGTAGCGCCGTCTGTTGCCGAGATCACGAGCTTCAATTACATGCATAAAATAGTCGGTTACGTTCTCACCGGCATCAGTTTTGAAAAAATATTGAGACAGAAATGGGCTTCATCGCTGAACAAATTTGGCCCGAAAACATCGGATTTTCTTGGAAGTTTTCAAGAGCACATAGAGCGATTCAGCTTCAGTTCTTGCACAAACTGTATTTTGTACGCTTTCAATTTAAGATTTCGACTTAAAATGCATCGAGGAATCGACTCTTCACGGTCTTCCTGTACACTCACAGCTGCGGCCGCGACATTTTCTTCACTAGGTGATGGAGGTGCTCTTTTCGGTCGAATATTATCCAATAATGAATACTGGGTCTCAAGATGGGTGATGGTGTTGCGAATAGTACACTCGGTAGGCCGATTATGTTGACCATAAGTTGATCGAAGCACGGGAAACAAATTCTGCACAGAATGTGAATTTTCGTAATAAAGTTAAACGACTTGTAGACATTGTTAAAGTGTAAGTCTTATCATTTATTAATTCTTTGTAATTTTTGGATTTCCAAATGAATTGATGATTTCCAATAAACTTCTGGACAACATTCATAAAACAACATAATAATAACTAATAATTTTTTGTAGTACCCGATGAAAGATTCATTTAATTCGAGCTAAAGTGATCGTCATTTTGGATGTCTAGGTTTGAGACTTCCTTTAGTCCTACGAATTGCGAAGATCCTAGTTGCCATGGATGTATTCTAGATGAGGCTAGTTAATAAAAATTGGCGATTTGTAATCGTTGAAGCGATGTTCAGGCGAGCTCTGCCTTCAATATGTGGTATGAGTATTTATGTTCTTCCAACAAGTGGAGGGACTTTCAGTTTATACTAAGCTTCCGAACATCCGATGAATGGATCTTAATGAAAAGCTTTATTCTCATGTTCGAAATACACTCGGAGGGCTTGACATTCCCTGCTGAGGGACAATCGCAATTAGCAAAATGATCGAAATCCTATCAAAAGGTGGTCGCAATCAGAAAAAAACTTCTCTAATTCGGATGATTGGAATTTATTCGACTTAGCCGAATCGGTCACGTGTCCGAAATCATTTTTAAAACATAATGGTAAGCTCTATCTTCATGTGCGTTTTACTTTTTCTAAAAATGGCATATCTTAAAAAAACACCCTTCATATTTTTAATTGCAAATACATATGTACGAGTATAACTTATAACTACATTGTAAATTTTGATCTATGTAACTGTAAAATAAAATACCGTTGTATAACTGTAATAAACCGTTATTTGTCCAAATTAGAGCCACTTGCATTGATGAACCGATTTTCCCATGTACAAATGAACATTTGTAGGTAGTAAAACAGTTAAATACTACAATTAACGTCCTTTGTTACGCTGACTGATTGTCTGACTTCCTGTTAACTTTCATTCATTCGATTATTTATGCTCCACATAATTCAAATGCAAAGAATTTCTGAAAATCAGTTTGGTTTTCAGTATGTACGAGTTTATTTGTTTGCGTTGTTTATAAACTGGCTTATTTACAATGCTATGTGCATGTATGTATGTATGTATGTATGTATGTATATATGTGATTACAATGCATAGTACCTGCACTAAATTATTCCATTCTTAGAGTTTATTCACACGCTCACTTGCCATTTGGTTATTCACTCAACTGCACAAATAAAAAGTTTTAATTTCTTTTTCCACATCTACACTAGTATATGTATGTATGTATGTATGGTATGTACTAAAATAGCATTGTGTTTGATTCTTCATTTGAGACTTTAGATTTTCTATTTTCCATTTTCCATTTTCATTAATTTTTACATTTACCTTTATTACGTGCTTTTGTTTACGTTCAAAAACGTGCACTGGGGTTTCTTGTTGCGGCGACCGTCAAATGTTTTTCGGGTAAAATCATGCTGTGTAAGCTACACTGGGAAAAAGAGGGCGAACAAAGCGTTTTTCGATTTGAAACTAGATTTGGTTGAGAGCAGTAAAGATTATGCAGTTTCCAAGCACTTGGGTTATCAGGTTAGGTTTAAGGTAGAAGAGCCTAGTCCCAATATGACCCCGCATAGACACGCAAGACAAGTCCATTGTGATGTCAAAAAGTTCAGAAATATCCATAATTCTAGACTACCTACTTTTTACTCAATAAATGCTTATTATGCAGATAATTTTGAGCTCAGCTTCAAAAAGTGTATCGATGATTGCCTCACTTCTTACAGACAACTACGACAGTAAGGGTCCAAAATATTCTCAGGCTTAACCACGTGAAGTCCGATCCAACAGTACCTGGTCAGAACTCACTCTATGTGCTACGCTTATCACTAACACAGTTATTGAAAATCTAGTTCCAGAGAAGGAGGCACAAGGCGGAAAGCACGAATTAATCTTGCAGTTGTTTTTTGCATAGAATAAGTACTTCAGATAAGATGTATGACTAGATTTGACTCCTCCAAAAAAGCAAAAACATGATGGACCGAATTTCCATCTGCGAATCGCAACAAAATCGATCCACTTCTGAAGCGTTTGGTGACTGGCGATGAAAAGTGGATCATTTACGACGACGTCAAACGAAATCGGTCGTGGTCGAAATGCGGTGCGCCGGCGGAAACGGTGGCCAAGCCAGGGTTGACGGCCAGGAAAGTTTTGCTGGGTGTTTGGTGGGATTGGCATGGAATCATCTACTACGAGCTGCTCCCTTATGGCCAAATGCTCAATTCGGCCCTCTACTGTTAACAACTAGACCGCATGAAGGCAGCACTGGTGGCCATCTTTGATCAACAGAGGCCGAATTGTGTTCGATCAGAACAACGCCAGGCCACACACGTCTTTGGTGACATGCCAGAAGCTCCAGGAGCTCGGATGGGAGGTCTTAATGCACCCACCTTATAGTCCGGACCTGGCACCAAATGACTACCATCTTTTCCTGTCCATGGCGAATGCGCTTAATGGTGAGAAGTTGGCCTCAAGAGAGGCCTGTGAAAATTGGCTCTCCGAGTTTTTTGCCAATAAGGACGCAGCCTTCTACGAGAGGGGTGTAATGAAGTTGGCATCTCGTTGGCAACAAGTTTACGAACAAAACGGCGCATATTGTCTTAAATCGGACAAATGTACACAAAGTTATTATATTTTGAAAAATCTATAAAAAAACGAACGAACTTTTTACTTGACCTAATATTAAATAATTGTTTCATCTGAAGAAAACTTGGGAGCTTTGACCTCATCACCTTCCTCCGGTTACGTGGCAAAAAAGTATCACTTAAGCCCTCCTTCTCCTACTTGGCTGAACTCCTTAGTTTTCTTATACTCTCTCGCGAAGCGGTTAACTCTGAGCTCTACTGTTAACAAACGCCCAGCTTATAAAGGGTGGTTAAATTTTCAAGGGCCGATGTTGATTTTGAATAAAACACAAACTATTTAGGAAATTACTGAAATTTTATTTTATTATGATATATTGGTATTACTCAATTATGTATGTAACAAAATATCGGCCAAATGAGCGCCGCGACCTCGGCGGCACACCTCCATACGATGGTCCAAATTTTCGATGACGCTGAGGCATAATGGAGTTTCTATGCCGTTAATGTGCCGAATTATCTCATCCTTTAGCTCTTGAATTGTTGCTGGCTTATCGACGTATACCTTTTCTTTCAAATAACCCCAGAGAAAAAAGTCCAACGGTGTCAAATCACATGATCTTGGGGGAGATCTTACGTGAGATAACACGGCCATTGAATTTGTTGCGCAAAAGAGCCATTGTTTCGTTAGCTGTGTGGCAAGTGGCACCGTCCTGCTGAAACCACATATCGTCCACATCCATATCTTCCAATTGTGGCCATAAAAAATTCGTTATCATCTCACGATAGCGAACACCATTCACAGTAACTGCCTGACCGGCCTCATTTTGGAAAAAATACGGCCCGATGATGCCGCCAGCCCATAAACCGCACCAAACAGTCACTCTTTGTGGGTGCATTGGTTTTTCGACAATCACTCTTGGATTCTCATTCGCCCAAATGCGGCAATTCTGTTTATTGACGAATCCACTGAGGTGAAAATGTGCCTCATCACTGAAGATGATTTTCTTCGAAAATTTTCATAATAAGTCTGGATAACTTTAACACGTTGTTGGATTGTGTATCTCTCCATGGTTCAAATTGAGTAAGTTTGAAATAGAGAAATGTCAAATTAAATTCGGAAAAAAACTTGGCGTTTAGGTGTGGTTCACATTCAATATCGGCCCTTACAATTTAACCACCCTTTAAAAAGCTCTTCAAAAAAGCATCCAGAATTTATCAATTAAAAAGGAGAGTTGTTTCTTCATGATAATGCCGGATCCATACATCTTTGCCGATCAGACCAAAATTAAAGGAGCTTGGTTAGGAAGTTTAGATGCACTCTCCATACAGCATGGAGCTTTTACCATCTGACTGTTTTCGTTATTATTCGTATTTTCTCCTTATGGTAGCTATTGCTGCAATATCTTTACCGTTATCTACTGTAAAGCTATTTGCTTCGAAGTGTACAAAACAACGGTAGACGGAAACTAAAGCAGGAAATTAAAATACAATACAAAGAACAAAGCAAATATTACAAAACATATGTATGTACATATATACGAGTGTATATTAATAGCCCTTCGGTACATACCTACATACATGAGTTTCAGTTGGGAATACCAAAAATTCACCAAAGAGTTGTACATTCCTTTACATATATGTTTAATGTATACATACCTATGTTCTCATATGTGTGTCTGTATAACTTAAGATGCTTTATGAATTCAACGATTTTATCATACATACATATGGAAAAATGCAATGTGTTGGTGCATACACACATATGTACATATGTCATGAAGAGTGTGAAATTGGTGAGCGTGTGGTTTTAATTATGCAGCGGTGTTTGCTGTCACAGAGAAAACACGAAATTGCAAGGAGGATTTGTGAGATTGTGCAAGAATAATTATAAACGTGTATACTCTGAGAACATACTTGTATACATACATACTTCATACTGGCTTTCGCACTATCTACAATAGAACCGCACTCAGTTGGTTTTTGTTAATAATATTTGGACAATCTCAGCAACTTAAGTTTGTAAAAACAATTTTCTCTATTTTTTAAAGATTTTTTTTTAGTTTCTTTATGATTTTGTGTAGCTAATGAAGTCATCGCAGTAAATGGTAACGCTAATGACATCTCTGTACCATATAGCAGGACGAAAATGTTGAGTGACTTCTAGACCTTGGTGTTTGTTCGTTGCGAGAGGACGTCACTCTTCTATTGCCTTTTCATTTTCAGTATCTGTTGGCAGGAGGGACTTTGAGTTGGGTTGCACTTTCTTAGCTCTACAGCGGGTATTGTTTTCTCCTTCAATGAATTAAAGAAATCACATGATAAGGAATCACCTTGTCTGCAACCTCGTTTGGTATAGAAAGAGCTCTTGATTACACTACCTTATAAGTTTAGGAGGTATACCGAATTACGGTCCCTAAATTTGTTGGGAAAAAATCAATTCGCCAGCGAAAATTTTAAGGAGAGGCTCGGCGGAAAATTTCCTCAGCCACTTTGATGAGGTCCAATCAGTTTGTTGACGGTGGGTATTGGTCTTTCACACTAGGCGTACTTGTAAGTAACATTTAGGAGGCTTATTCCACGTTAGTTGGCAAAGACGGTGGGGACCCCCTTTTTATGGATTGGAAAGACCACTCTTAGGATCTAATCGTCGGTCATGCTTTCATCTGTCCACATTCTACAAAGAAATTTTTGTTGTAATTTTTTCACTATTTCCAAAATATATGGTCTGAGACAGCTCCTTTTTCACCACCAATCAACAGACTGCGGAAGTGTTCCCTCTATAAATTCGGTATAGATCCCCTCCCTGGGCGGTACAGGAGTTTGTTCCGATATTTCGTAGAATTTTCGAACATTACCCCTCAATTACAATTCATGTTCATTCACCTCTAGAGATTACTCTAACCTGGAAGCAGCTATTTAAATCCATTTACTTAAAGATGTTAAGGCTGTGGCTATCGCTACAGGCATAACATTTTGGTTCCAACAATGTAACTCCTCAAATCTAATTGCATAGTGTGATGTAAATAAAGCCGTCTGTGAGTCATTACTGCAGGAGCAGCTTTTCTGTCGCACATGATTTAATGACTTCTGTAACACCCATATTAATACTATACTTTATGCTTTCCTAATACTGACCAACAAGTCAGTGGCCCATATTCAATTGACTTTTCGGTTTTAGATCCCAGTTCCTGTAAATATTCTCTTGAAGCTCTACATAGGCCACGTATGCCTTCTTTATTGGTTTTTCATTGTTTTTCTTCCAGCACAGCTTAAGAGTTGAGTTGAGTTTGAAGTGGTCGCTAGCCTGCGAACACATACTCAGCCCTTCTGTCCCATTGTGGTACCAATATACACAGTTGAAAAGTATATTTACCGAGACAGCGCTGACCACGAACACAAGCTAACAATTTTTCAAGATTTAGAGAAGTATAGTATTGGGAGAGGGAGAAGAAAAAGAGAGTGCAGATTGAATTCATGCAACATGGGCAGAAGAAATCTGAGATTTTCGTGTGATTCTGGTAGGAAGATGGATTCTTATAACAGAGAAATTCGGCCACTTTCTAAGGCTATCGTCCTTCGTTCATAACTACTATCGTTTAGCATAAGAGGGACCCCGATACGCAATTATTATTGTTTTGGGTACGGTTGTTAAATTTAGAAAATAGAGGACATCACTTCGAGTTTCTTCTATTACAACGTACTGCGACAAGAGGCTTTATCGTAGTCGACTTCTCTCTTAATTATTTTTCCACCACCAAAAGTTCCCAACTCAATAGATGACCAAAGAACCATGTAGAATATGGCAAACGTGACACGAGGGGTCCAAAGCTGTGTGAAAATTCCGGAGAAGGACACGACGCTATTAACCATATTCATCAGAAACCATATTGATAGAGCCAACCAGGCCGATAAGGCGTACAAAACCTCTTCAACAGCAGATGGAAAGCAACTCCCAGCTGGCAAAGACCTTCCTCCCATCAAAAAGAGACTAAGGTGGCTGGTGGTAGACTCCGCACATTTAAAGTACCAAACACCCAGCGTTTGCGTGCTGTCGCAACGTTAGAAATAGCAAGTTAAAGTGAAGGTTGTTGCTGTTCGAAAAGTCCATTGAGGGTTTGACCCTCACTTCTGAGCTTCTGGGGAACCATATTGCATACTTGAAGACCAGGCTCATATAGGGCATATGAGATCAGCACAAACTTTTGAGAGGCTTCTCTTCGATCAAGAGACCTACATACCATATATTAAACAACTTTCAAATCGATTTCTGAAACGGAATATGCATAGGGAATTGGCATGTCACTTACACACACATACACTTTTTGCAATGAAAATTTATGCGCTAGTATTGGTATATAATTGAACTCAGGAAAATAAAAGGAGTAAACAATTGAACTCCCTTCAATGCAATTCATAACATTCAGTTCTCTGTTTGCCCACTTTAATGCCTTTCTTAATTGTCTACACCACGCCAACAACAACCAGCGCCACTTCCACTACTCTACTGCGAATAAAGTGGAAAGCAAAAGTGGAAATAGATGCCTGTGCAATGAAGCGATCGGTCGATTTATCGGTGGTGGGTCGTTGCCAAACAGTGCCAGCGGGTCAACAAGAGCCAACAGCCAACGGCAAAGTAAACAAGCAAATCAACCAGCGAACGAACAAACAAATGAGTACACAGAGGAGAGACAAAAACTTAAAAATGAGTACGGAAGGTGTGTGCGGCTGTCAGCGGCCAGTGGAGCAGAGAGTGACTGTAGAATAGCGAGTGTTGCTAGAAATAAATAGAAAATCCAACCGCCAGCACTGAGCTTTGTTATGGCATTTCACCGTCGCCGCCGCCATCGCCGCCGCCGCCGCTGCCTCTCAACTGACTCATTGGTACCATTAACTGGCTGACACTAGTGACGCTTGTTGTTATTTGTGGCTGAGAGTGTTTGCTATTTGCAACACACAATAACACCTCGCTGACAGCATTGACTTGCAACAGAATAGCCAACCAACCACTCTCAACACTCACACACACACACGTACACACGCATAACTGCAAACAAGTGTAGAAGCGTCAGTAGAGCGTTGTTGCATTGCTCTATATTGCTTTAACCGTTAGTGCCAAGTTGAAAATGGGAGCACAACCGCTGAGTTGGGTGTAAGGAAGTTCTTTGTCAGAAAATTGTTGCAAATCAAATAAACCCCTTGCAGCACGACAACAACTCGTGGCGGCAAAATTACAACAACAACACCAACTAAAAATCCGTTAGTCATAAAATGAACATAAAATTTTTCAAAAAAAGCAAGAGAGAGAGAGAGAAAGGGGAAAAAGCTAGCAACTTTGTCTGGTTGCCCCGGCAAGCGCTTAGTTGACGCAACGGTAATTGCAACGGCAACAATGACGAATACAACAATAAAGAAATAACTGTGTTATGCTTAGAAATTTTAAATAAACCGCAATAATGTTTTTTTGTTGTTGTTGTTGTTTCGCTGTTTATTACTCGCTTTCAGCATTTTCTTTTACTATTTTTTTCATTTAATTTTTGAGTTAAAATTAATTGCTCCTGCGGCAGTAGAGAGGTATGTAAACAGTTGGGTGAACCAAATAGCTCGCAGTTCTTATTGATTTCTTGTAAATATTTAAGTTAAAAATAAAATTGGAAAGAATCAATATTTTGTTTTTAATTTTTTATTACTCTTTGGTTCCAAGTGTCGGGCGTGCTATCAAGTGACCTTGTCAGTTCTTCACCGCCATATTTGAATAGCTCGACTGGTGAGATATCGACTCCTGCTAATTTGTGGCTTTTATAGTGGGCAACTACTATTTGAACTTCTTTATTGTCGGGTTATGAAACACAATGGTACAGTCATCACATGAGAAAACTGGTTCGCCATATTCTGGTGTTCCATTTTCACAGCCATTCAGAAGGCTGGAGAAGTGTTCTTTCCATAAATTTAGTACACTCTGGGCTGCGGTCGCTAGATCACCTCTTTGGATTCTATACTTACTCTCATTCTGCTTAAGCAAAGTAGTTAAGCTGTATAAGGTAATGTTCTCTTATCCGCAATTTATAGAAACGATTGTGTTCTCCTGTTACTTTGCAGTTTGTTAGCCTTCTTTTTTTATGAACTCGAATCCAAGCGAGTGCAGACTACCTTCAAAGTATGCTTCGCAATAACTATTATATAAAAGTAGGTCAAAGACAAACTCTTAAGGTAGCAGGAGTAGGTAGTTGAGAGAAAGCTGCTTCTCCCACGGCCAGTTGCAGGCTCCAGAGTAGCACCTTACAGAAAAATTAAAAAAATTTTCTATAAAGAAATACCGTGATGGGTATAGAACATGATTATGTACACGAAAACCGTGAAGAGTCGATTCGGCGCCGTTCTTAGCAAATCGGTCTAACGTATGGAACGACTTGGCGCATTTTACAGCGAAATTTAAATTGAAAGCGAACAAAATACAACTTATGCAAGAACTGAAGCTGCTCAATCTTCTCAAGCTACATCGCTTTGGTCTATGTGCTCTTGAAAACTTCCAAGAAAATCCGACTTTTTCCTGCCAAATTTGTTCAGCGATGATGCCCATTTCTGGCTCAATGGGTATGTATACAAGCAAAATTTTCGTATTTGGGATAAAGAGAAACCTAAAGAGATTCAAGAGCTGCCATTTTATCCCGAAAAAACAATGGTTTGGTGTGGATTGTGGGCCGGTGGAGTCATCGGTTCATATTTCTTGAAAATGATAAAGGTGAGAACATAAATGTCAATAGCAACCGTTATTGTGCCGTGATAATCGACTATTTGATGCTTAAAATTGAAGCTCGTGATCTCGGCGACATTTGGTTTCAACAAGACTGCGCCACTTTCCACACATCGTATCAATCAATGAGAGAACACTTCGTTGAGTAAATAATATCACGTTTTGGGCCGATCGATTGGCCACCAAGATCGGATAAAAACCCCGTTAGACTTTTTCCTATGGAGATGTATAAGTTCCAAAATCTATTTCGCTTCACGCTCGTCATTCATCAGTTACCAGTTGTAATGCTCGATCAAGTCATCATAAATTGGACCCAACGGATGGACCATCTGAGACGTAGCCGCGGCCAACATTTGAAAGAGATAATCTATAAAAAATAAATGCCAAGGAATGTTCTTTCGAATGACAATAAATTTGAATTTTCTGTTTTTTATTTAAAAATGTAGAGAACTCTAAATGGTATGATTCACCCTTATAAGTCTTTAAAAAATTTCAAATAACAATTTGTATATTACTATCAATTGAATATCTTAAAAATCCAACTTAAAATCAAATCCACAGCCTTAAATAGGTTGAGGCTTGGCTGTAGTATCAGATTCCAGGAAAAATAAAAAATCATCAAGCTCAAGACCAGATCGATCAAGTTGTGATAGACGAAAACTGCCATGATCTCTCTAGTACTATAGACATTAGTATACTTCGAGGACTCTACATCGGTGTCGAAAAACTGTCGAAAAACTGTAATCACAACAAACAGCTGGACTTACAACCCTGCTCTCTAAGAGTACTTTCCATCATCTTGATAGAAGGGAATGACATCTAAAGCTTCCAGCGTACTTTGGAAGTGTAACAACTATTCATTTTAGGAGGGATTAAAAGAACAGCTGGTATGATGAACATTGCCACGTCACAGAAAAGAGAAAACAGGTTGCCAACAGGTTGTCGAAGCGCTGCTATAGACCACTACACGTGAGGTCAAGTGACTGTATATTGGATTTATGGAGGGAATACTTCTCCAACCTGCTGAAAGGCAGTGAATGAAACACCAGGAGATGACGAGATCGATTCCCCAATCGCTGATGATCTAAAGCAGTTCCATTACCCGACTAAGAAGAACTTCGAGTAGTAATTGTCCGTCTAAAAAACAATAAGGCGGTGAGAGCCAATGAATTATCGGCCGAGCTATTAAAATACGAAGGTAAAGAACAGACAGGGAGCATGCATCAGTTTCCTTGCAGAATATGATTGGACAAAGGTGATTGCAACCTAAATGTGTTTTGCCCAGGCTGTGCCGATTACTGATTTGGCAATATCAGTATGGCTTTAGACCCGGATAATCTACAATTAACCAAATATTCACCATGAGTCAAATCTTTGAAAGGACTTGCGAAGGGACGATCGACTTTTCATCGATTTTAAAGAACCAGTGCGACAGCGAAAAAAGGCGCTGTCTCCACGCCGCAATGTCAGAAGTTTTCATCTCTGCCAAACTTAAACGGCTCTATAAACCGTCGTTAAGCAAGCCCAAAAGCCCCATTAGGATCGGAAAGGACCTCTCCGTGCCGCTCGAACCAAATAAGAACTGAATAGAGAAGGTAAAATATTCTAGCAACAACCGCGCAACGAGTATTTTGGATAAAGCAGTTAACTATTGGAACTATGAACTCAGGATCTGATTATTTTTATTTTTCGCATTTTTTTTTAAATACATTTGTGAATATTTCTATATTTTGCTATTCCTCTGTCATAATAAATTTCTGTAAATTTTTACTCAAAAATGTTTAAGGATAATTTTCTTTATGATATAAGCATGCGCAACGCCTACTACCACTAAATTAAACATATTTAGGTAGGTATGTGCAAAAGTTTGCCAACTTTGTGGAGAAGATTTCAAAGAAAACCAAAAACAAAAAAAATCTAAGCAACAGAAATTTACTACAAAGCACATTTGACACTAAGAACCACACGAGAATCTACTAAAGGCATAAACTTTACTAATTTATATGAGATGTTGAGTGGAGACAAAATATACAAGCTCCCATACGTATTTACTTACGCGACAAGTGCGACGATAAACATATATATTTATGTAAGCTTATAATGTAACTAGAGTTTATAATTATGTGCGAATGAGTTTTAAACTTGAACACTGTTCACACAGCGCGCAAACGAACACATACATATGGATATATATAATATGTAAATATGTATATACGAGCACATGTAGGGTATAAACTTCAACTTGAAAATAAATTGCATATGAAATTGGCGCATAATTTTTGGTAGGGAAAATGAGACTCAAAGTTAAACCCAAACTGGGAAACTCAAAGACTACATATAAACAACAAAGACAACAACAACGACGAGCGACATAACCACAAAGGTGACAACAACGCGACGAAGCGCACGAATTTGTGAGCGGCTTGCAATAAGCAATAGAGCAGAGGAAGAAGAAGAAGAAGAAGAAGAAGAAGAAGAAGAAGAAGAAGAAGAAAAGCAATAGCAACAAACCGCCAGCTAACCGCCTAAACCAACATCAAGCGCGCAAACGTGTAACCGAACAGCGGAAAACACACAACCGCAAATAACCGCAGAACAACACGAATTTGAGATAACTCAAAAACAAATAACAACAACAACCACAACAATATCTATAAATATATGTTAGAAGGAAAAACCAAAGCACTTGAAGTTGGCAGCGCATTGACTGAGCTACCATCCCACAGTGGCTGCCACCACTTACGCCACACAGCTGTCGGAATATCTTGCTGTGCTTCAAAGTGCTTTTTAGCGAAATAAATGTAGGTATGTAGCAGCGCCCGAGTTTATTTACCAAAATATAACAACATTTTCTATTAGCCAGCTCGTCTGGCTGACAGGAAGCAGAACAGAAAAGGGTAGTTGGTGAGGATCTGCACCAGGGGTCATACTCCGGGCAAGTACACAGTCATGTGAAACGAAGGTGCTTTGCGAAAGTCCAACAACAACACTATTAAGGTAAGAAGTTAAGACTTGTTTCAAAAAAGGATAAGATGCTGGAAGTTCTAGTATCCCAATTATATGAAAAAATTCCTTATATTGAGAGACCAGAGAGTATTGTTTAGGGATAAAGATCTACGAGAGTGGTTACATGGATGTCCAACTATAAAACTCCAAAGATAAGAAGCCTTAGCATATCGTTGAAGATCGGAAAAGTATACGATAATAATACTGTGATGTGAAAAGGAGAATCAGAAAGCGACGTGGGGTAGAAGGAGGCTTGCCCAGTAACAGTAATGCTAAGTAGAGCATTGGAAAGGGACAGAAACAACAATCTAAGAAGCTCGGACTACTAAGTAATATCATACGCTGACGACATCGCGCTCTTAGCGACTGGAAAACATCTCCAAGCTCTGAGTGATCTATTCCAAAAAGTACTTAATGTAGTAAATGATGGGTGCAGAGAATGTGGTCTGTATGTAAACCTCTCCAAGGTGTACTAGACCATTTCTAATTTTTGTTTTGACAACACTTCCCTAACAAAAATATAGACAGGAAGGGATGGGAAAATGAAATAGTTCTGTTTCAAAGATCCGTAGCCATATCCACGGGCAGCTCAAAGCTCGAAGGATGGGATGTGGAGTTAAATCTGAACTATGGTAAGTGCATGTACGGCTCGATACTATTTTCTCCGCAATATCTACTTTGAGTACTTCTCAGATATCGCGTCAGCAAATAGACAAACCAAATGGTTCCAACATCTTAATAGGTGAGAGGAATCTCTTTCATAGGCCACTCATAGGTATCACAACTAACTTCTCATCAATCCCTCCTATCATTCCTAAAACTCATACAATATTTTTAAAATAAGTAGGAAGCGCAAGTGTGAATCGGAAAGAGACTTAAGCGGAGAGGCAATAGCATAAAATTATGAGCACCGGATGGAGACTCGGGCTAGAGTTCTTAAAAGAAATTTTATATGAAAGTACAGCAAAGACTCTAAGAAGAGGAAATATGGTACCATGGCAAGCACTAATGAACCGGAAAGAGGTAGGGTATAATTCTGTATCATTCAGGAAAGAAGAGTGCACTAGAGTAACGAAAATGAGTTAGAAATATTACGGAGAAAATAGTATCAGGCCGAATTTATACATATTGTTCTCAATGGAGGTTTTCTTGTTTGCCCATCGAAGGTTTGAAAGTTGGTTTCGGAAGCTTTCCCAAGCAAACTCGCTCGCTCTTTAGGGAAACCCTATTTGGGCATCTTGAATACACCATTGGTTACCTGGGATATAACAACAGTGTGCCTGTGTCTGTGTGTCTGTTCGCTTACCAGGAAAGCAGCAGCAGCAGTAGCAGCTGTTGCGCTTGCCGCCGTCAAGTTTGTGCTCAAACCACAGTATGAATGCATTGCGACACTTAAAACTTGCAGTTCACGACCGCAATGCCACTTTCTCGATTGTTCTCGTGACGTCTGTTTTTGTAACGTTTACAATTGTTGAAGCTGCATAATTGCAACACCAACATCACCGCAGCAGAAGAGAAAGAGAATGCAAATATGCAACTATTCTCAAGCTATAAGTTGGTAGGGAAACATAAACAAAACACCGCCACTGATTGTTGTTGTCGGTAAAATTGAAAGGAGCACTAATGTATTGCCACTTGAGGCTATGCTCTGTGTTCTTCTTCGTCTTCTTCTTCGTCTTCTTCTTCGTCTTCTACTCTAGCGCTCTTTATTGCACATACTCGTATGCGCTCATTAACCCCTCTCGAAAAGTCAAGTAGTTTTCTGGTGAATCTGAGACAATAACTTTGTGTGGAACATTAATTTTCTCACAGTTTACAGCTGAGATTTTGTGTTGTGTCCTCTTGGTTATGGCGGGGAGTTGCTGTTAGTGCACAAATGTCGAAACTAAATAATTAAGTAAATGTGCAGTAAATAATGCACTTAAACATTGGATAGGTGAGTGAGTTCAGAGGGAGTGAGTGAGCTTAGCGTGTTAGCGTTGTTTAAAGTTTGTAAGTTCTTTTAAAAGAAACTGGTAGATGGTAGAAAAAGACTTTTGAGCAAGAAGGCATCCGCTCTAGTTCTTATATACATATGTAATCAGTGTTTAGAAATGGTTTCTTCTCCTTTTGTATACAGTTGTCGGCCTTGAAGCAAGCGGCTCGCTATATAAATGTGTCTGAAATATGAGTTCTAATCACATGGCGAGGCTATGCGTTGGGTTTGACACCCTTCACCAATGAAATCGGATGAGAGACTCCTCTTCTGAAAACGACCACTGCAAACGTATTAAAAACTATGTTTTAAGGGCAAGCACCTGGAATGTCCGATCACATCCGGCCATTGGGTAGGTGCTATAACCCAGCTGGCTGATGTCCTCTTTAAACTAACCACCGTCCAAGATGTGCGATGGACGGGACAAGAACGGAAGACATTTACTGCAGCGGCCAAACAAAGGAACACAAATTCGGTGCCTAATTCGTAGTGGGAGCGAGACTCTACCAGCATCAAAGCGAAGTTTTCAAAATATCGCCGATTTGCGTCCATGTCCCCACGGAAGATAAGGACGACTTGATTAAGGATGCCTTTTATGAGTGTCTGGAGCATACTTATGGACGCTGTCCTTACTTAGATGCCAAATAACTGTCACAAAACCAAGCCTCCATGACGAAACATCCCCAAATACTAGTATGTTGAGGCTGGACGACTTCGTCGTGGTTCGAAATATGATGAATGGATTGAAGTACCAGATTCCAGGAAAAACAAAAAATCATCAAGCTACCTGGCTGTTTTGCGGATTGAAAAACTCACAGCCAGATCAATCATGCTGTGATAGGCGAACGGCGTGTCACTGGTATTATAGACGTTCGTATACTTCGAGGACTCTACATCGGTGTCCAAAAACTGTAATCACAACAGACAGCCTGACTTACAATCCTGCTCTCTAAGAGCACATTTCAGCTTCTTCTTAATAGAAGGGAATGACATCTTAAGCTTCCAGCGTGGAAATGAAACTATTCGTTTTAGTAGAGATTAAAATAACAGCTGGTATGATGAACATTGCCATGCCGCAGAGGAGAGGAAACATGCTGCCAACCATCGAAGCGCTACGATAGACCACTCAAGTGAGTGTGTACTGAATTTATGGAGGGAACACTTTTCCAGCCTGCCGAAGGGTAGGGAAAATAAAACACCAGGAGATGACGAGACCGATTCCCCAATCGCTGACGATCTAAAGCAGTTCATTTGCAGAATGTGATCGGAAGAAGGCATGCTTGGTGATTGGGCATGATCAGTATGGCTTGACCAAATATTCACCATTAGTCAAAGCTTTGAAAGGACTCGCGAAGGGAGGATCGACACACCACCTTTTCGTCGATTTTAAAGAAACGGTGTGTCAGCGAGAAAAAGAGCTGTTTTCACGCCGTAATACGTGTATCACAAGTTTTCATCTCTGCCAAACTTAAATGGCTCTATAAACTGATGTTAAGCAACAAATTAAGATCGTGAAGGACCTCTCCGAACCGCCCGAACCAAACAAGAGATGAATAGCGAAGGTGAAATATACTATCAACAATCGCGCAATGAGTTTTCTTAAGACTGGATAAGGGCGAAGCGTATGGGTAGGGGTAGTGAACGAAATCAAGACGCAATATCTCCTGTAATCAAGCAAACAGTCATTGCTATCGCGACACGGCTCCCACGTCACTGTTGACAGCATAACTTGCTTTAACTAGGAATCAGCTAATGCAAAATTAGTTTTGCCAACCGGTGTTACTTTGGTCTGAGTAGATAAATGAAATTTAAAAGCCTCTCTTGATGAACCAAAACCGAATTCTATAAGTC
>JAWMAG010000418.1:320000-326919 GCA_037013455.1 Ceratitis rosa | reverse complement strand
TGGTGGATACCTTGACAAACACTAGAGTTGACCTAGGATGGCATATCGAACATTGAAGGTTTTAATCCGCTCACAGTTCTCACAAGTCCTGTTTGCTAAGCTGCCTGTAGGAAGTCCAAGTTGACTTATATTAGCACATCTACCCAACTTACCATAGTATTTGAAATTTGCGTTGAATAATCTGAAATTTAACGCTTTTGAGCCACTTTTTGAGGCAGTAGTTCTGCAGGTGCTCCAGCTAATGCTGGGTTCTACAAAGTGTTGTGGAGGAGTAACATTGGTGGAGGAATAACCTCGAAGTATTTCAAAAATTAAGTCAAATGGCAAAGGGAACGTTACCTGACCCCAACGAGGATTTAAGGAAATGTCGATTATATCTTAGTGGTAGTAGCAGTAGTAGTCTTGGTTGGGGTTTCTATGTCGAATTAAAGATTACCGCTGAAGATCGTACTCCGGATGCCCGTATTTTTTAACTAAAATTCGAAGACTTAGAGTTCATTTTTAACTTTTTCCGTCCTTGCACCGGTCTTAAAGGTTGAGGAGTAGATGCTCGCAACTACCATCCCGGAAGGGGAGTACATTTTTGCCACTTTTAAATAAGAATTTATTCCCAAAGACGAGAAGTAGTACCTCACCACGATCTTCCTAGAGCGCTAGCGCCCTCTAGTAGTATCACGACGTTTCTACCATATATAACTGTTCTGATTTCTAGATCAACACCTTCTCCTGGTACCTAAAATGGGAAATGGTACCAAACCGTTACCTTAACATAATTAGAGCGGTTTCTTGGCGTTCTTTCCTGAAGGAGAGCAAGACCTCAGCCCCGCTATCTATATGTTAGAGGAAAGTAGATCCTTATTTTTTCTTCTGGTACCTAAAGTAGAAAGTAATATCTCACTACGATTTTTTCAGTGGGGAAGTAGATCCTCGTCATCTCTAAACGTCTGTATATCTTGCTAAAGACAGTGAGTAGTTTCCCGCCACGACATTCCCAGTAGGGTTTTTGGTTTTTTACCACCAAAAAATGTCTGAATATGTTCTTAAAAGCGGATATTAGTATCTCATCACGGCCTTCCCCGAGGGAGAATAACTCCTCGATGTCTCTATTTACCTTATCTATTTTCTATATATCCTTACCAGAACCTACTCAGGGAAGCAGTTGTTCCTCGCCGTCGCTGAATACCTGAATATGTTGTATAGGTCCTCGCCTCGGTCTATAAACCTAAGCTCTTTTATTTTACAAAAGGGGAAGTGGATGCTCATCTTCTCCTGAGACCTAAAATAGGACTTAGTACCACACCACGATTTTTCCGGAGGGAGAGTGGATCTTCGTTTCATCTAAATGCCTGAATATGGTCTTAGAGTTGGAGAATACTATCTCGCCACGAGCTTTCCAGAAGGGTAGTAGTTTCTTGACGTATTTTCCATATGAGTGGAAGTATATCCTTAATTGACTCTCTATTCCTATCTTCTTGGGTTGTGGCTGGTCTCTTCTACAAGTTTTCTTCCCAAGGTGCTTAGGGTCACTTTCGCAGAGCTTCCAAACCATTAAGGTATCTCGCCAAATGCTGTCTTTTCTATACTCTCGATAATCATCTAACTCACAAGCAAACGAACAAATTAATCCTCCTACAATTTTTTTCTAGAAAATCGTTCCACAACTCATAAAATATCTCGTACGTCGTGCGTCTACTGGGCATAATTTGTTCAGCCTCCGCTTGAGTTTTTGTTTCTTTTGTTTTCCCATTTGTTGAGTTTGCGTTTTCATCTTTTTTTTTTTTTTGCTTCACTAACAACACCAACACCCAACTCATATGGCAAACACGTGTCCCGACTGTCATCAAGGATAATTTACTCACGAACATAGAAATGTACGCTATGAAGAGGAAATGGAGTAGAAACTGGAATTTAATAATTCCGCTGGTGTTTCACAGTTGAGTGCATATGGGCGGCTCGCTGGGTCATGAATGGTTGGTCAAGCTTGCCTACTTATGTATAACCGTACATATGTACATATGCTGTAGGTTAATGTTAGTACATGGAGATGATAAGAATGTATGGCTCTTGTAAGGTTAAGCCCTTTGACAGCAATATGACGCAGTGAGGGAATTTAATATTTATGAAAAATTAGCAAATATCAATCCCAATTCGCCGGACCTTAAGCCAACGAGGAGTATTATGTTGCACCTCCCGAGGGCGACACTAGTGGAATTCAGAAAATAATGAATGATGTACGGTGTTTTGGTTCTTGTTTTTAGAGCGAGATCTGCACATTGAGTTGAAAGAACGCTGAACGTGCTGATTACGGTGGCTCCCGCTCGAGATACAGGTAAAGGTCAGAGGTGAGTAGTGAGTTTTCACGTCGTCACAAGTTGGTTTTTGTGTAAACATCTCCAGATGCCCCGAATAGAGCTATCACCTCTCAAAACACGGCATGGGTCATAGCCTGCTCATTCCGTATAAGAAGAACAACCTGTTCTAAGTAACCTTGGATGCTCTTGAAGAGCAGTTCGAAGTTTTCTCAACTAACTCTTCATTCGAACTCTCAAACCAACAGATCATTGCAACGTATTCCAGGTGGAAATCTCTGCTATCAGGAAGAGACATATTCAACAATAGCAATTAAAGCTCTGGCTGAAGGGTACCGAATAGCCCTCGGTAGGATCCCTGATCACAGATGATGGGAACTACAAAGTGGACGAACTTTCAAGGAACGGTATCACTGAGGATATTCTTTAGAATAAATAACGCATTCGTATGCCTCTAGTCACATGGAAACTATTTCCAAGGGAATATTTTCACAGACAGATCACGTTAAATGGGGAACAAAACTTGTTCTGTCGGCAGTCGAGGCAAACATGGCACCGGAGACGGTCGAATGTTCTATATTTTCTGAAAAAGGGGAATACCTCAAAGGTAAATAGAGTCCAGACGGAATATCGCTTGTTTGGAGACTATGTAGAAATACCAGAAACCCCATTCGAAAAATGATTTAGAAGCTGCAAGAATGACGAGGAGGAAGAGACGACCTTCCACCGGTTTAGTGATTGCTCTGCTCTGAGTATTTGTAGGCTTTTGCATTTTGGAGTTACTTTTGAGGATAGCATTTGTCACTAAAGTTCATAAGATGCATCAACTGGCTTTCATCTTTCTACCACTGGATCTACCATAGGCTGAAGAGTCCGGGACCATTCTAGGGAAGTCTCCTTGTAACGGCGCGTGTCTAAAGAGCGGAAACTACTTAGACAACGATCTTGTAGGTCCAAAATAAGGAAAGTGCAAAATTCAAAGGCTTTCCTAGTTGGTCTTCCCCACGTTAGGGCCACTCAGAAGAAAAAAAGAAAATAATAATAACATAAAAGTGTCATATTTGTCCTCACCTTCTACAACATACGCAGTCATTTCTTACATTCTTACGCACCGCTGAACGGTCTGCTTGAATCAAGTGAATTGTACAAATATCTAAGAAATTCAGCAGCGGCTAGACAGCCTACGAGTAGAGGCTGGAGTAAGGTTTGACCGACAATCGCACAACCACTAACGACACTAAACGACCACGGCAGGGGTTGTGTGGACCGTAGTAAAGGCTCAACCCTTTAACCAACGTTTCCACCTGAGTGGCTGAGAAAATACATTATGGCAACCGGTAAGCCCAGCAGCATCAGCATGTCTAAAAAAAAAACCCTTTCGATTTTTTTTGTTTTTATTTTTGATGCCTCAGTTGTTATTGTCCACCTTTATCAACCACCATAACTCCGCATAGCCGTAAAGTTGACAATTTCTCCAAACTTATGTTTGTATGTACCACCCGCTGTCAAGCGTCAGCTTTTATCCTTTTGTCTCTCTATACATACGTATGTACCGATATGCCTGTGTATGTGTGTGTGTTGTTGTTGTTTTAGTTTGAATCCTGTTGTTTCTTGGTTATCGTTTTTCTGGTTTACCATTCATTGTCCTGCTGTTTTATAAACAATTTGTTGATTCACATCCTGGCATTGTTGTCGATAGTGTTCCTGCTGCTCTCCTTGCCCTTCAGCCACCAAACTCTTCGCACGCTCTCCATCTCCATTCTCTCTCTCTCTCTCTCTGTTTTGTTAGTGTAATTGTTGTGTTTTTGTTTTACTGGTTGTTAATGTTGTTATTATTATTATAGTTGTTGTTGGTATTGCTACTGCTCCTGCTGTTGTCATATTGAAGTGTGTTAATCTTCCATTTTGCACTTCTCGTGAAATATTTGTTCGTGTATAAATATATACGTATGTAGGTATATACATATAATATATGTATTTATGTATTTGTACCTGCTTGTTACCGTTGAATTGGAAAATTGATATTCGTTTGCATTTGTTTTCGACAACTTTTTTGTGTATTTTGTTTCCCTCCTCCCCACTATTTTTTATCGCTCAGCTCACTTTCAGTGTGCTCATGTAGTCCGGATTCAATTATATATGTACACTTATGTATATAGTTTCCATGTCGCATGTCTTTTGTTGATTGAAATGTTTGGGATTTGCATATGGCACCGTTATTGAGTGGCGCTGATTGTGTGTTTTCCCACTTTTGTGTTTTTTGTTTTTGTTTTTCTCGTGTGCTTTTTTTGAAAATCTGACACGCGTTCTTCTCAATTGATGTTTAAATTTAAACATGTTTTATTGTTGTTTTTGTTGTTGCTGTTGTTTCTTGTTAAGTGCTTTCCTATAAGGGTAACTAACTAGAGCGGAAGATTTAAGTGTGATTTTCGGGTCTGTGAAGTGCACACTTGTGAGTTTGAAGCGGCGTAAGCCACTGTGAAGATCTCGCGATCCACGCAAGTGAAGAAAGTTTTTGATGTTCATTTCATAAAATAAACAGACTCCATGGGTAGCAGCTTCGAAAAAATCTTACAAGAAACACTAAGTTTTGGAGTCCTTGATCTCTTGATTCGGCAAGGGACTCTGCTCATCAACTTTACCGTCCTCTCAAAATGTCAAAGTACAATCAGTAAAGGAAGTCTTTTAAGCAGTCATTAGCGGGAAAATAGTTAACTAAACTCAAACGATATAGTCGAGTGGTTAGCTTTGTGTCCGACCTAATAATTTTTGGATTTACCATCGCCTCTCGGCCGGGAATGTCCAGTCCTCCGAGTGTATTGGTGACATGAAATAAAAAGCCGTTCCGAGGTGGCTTAGAACTATGTTTTCCAACAAGAGGTGTTATTTTGAATCTGCATCAGTTAAAGGATCGAACGTTCACTTCAATGTTAAGAGGAAGAGATGCCATTAACAATAAAAAACTGTATCGTGTCCTTTTTATGAAATTGTCCATTAGATAGCTAGAAATAGAATAGTGAATGACTTGAGGGTATGCAACTGGAATGTGGAGTGTCTTAATTCTGAAGATGCCGTTGCTGAACTATTAGACACTCCTAGTCATAACTTTGAAGTGGTAGATAGTCTCAAGTCTATACCTACAACAATGTCAACTTTGAAATCGAAGGTAGGATCACTCTGGCTAACTGGTGCTACTGTAGACCGAGTAGGTAATTGAAAAGTAAAGCCCTCCCCCGACGTACAAAACTCGAACTGTGCAAATCACATTCGCAGTCTGTTCTAGGCCGCGGAAGCCTCGATGATTCAAAATAAAAGTGTTGCGGACGATTTATGATAATTTGTATATTGGCCACGGGGAGTACCGAGAACGATACAGCGACGAGATGTACGAGACGCACGAATCAAGAGAAGGACGTTGTACTGGCTAGGCTCTGTTGTATGGATAAATGAAAACATTCCAGCATTGAAAGCAGTATCCGACGATGGTAGTAGAGGAAAAGAAAGAAGAGTCAGTTCAGTTGGACAGGGAAGCTTTTAAACCAAAATTACGATCGACCGTAACTCACTATGTCCATCACAGCTACACGTTTTGATGAAGGAACTCGTGGGAACTCCTTTTCAGAGGTGTGTGAGAAATTACTCGATAGGACTAAGAGTTGTACGAAATGGTTGCTTGTGCTGTCAAGCGAATGGAGTCACTGTACAAGAATGTAATCCTTCTGAATATCGCGAACCTCGACTAGAGCTCAATAACTACAGGGAATCTGGCTCAACTTTCGTAAGCACGAATTTTTTTTCTCTGGAGATATATATCTATTTCTCTATCTCTCTCTTCCCAGCGTGTATAGTCTTCGCCACTTTTTCTCAGTGCGAGAATAGAGAAATATAGTCGCAAATGGCCGAGGAACACTTTCAGCATTTCATAGAAATTCTCTTGATTCTCTCAAATACAATACACTAAGTAGGTCGCTCGTTTTCAGTAGCTTTAGAACTTTTCAAGGTTTTCCTTACATTTTATCGATGATGCTATTGCGTTTACTAGGATATAGCGCGTAGCCTGAGAATGCGCTGCATGACGAAGAGGAAAACTCACTTTCGTCACTTTTCAATTTTGACTATGTCTCTGGCCTCAACTGGGTTAGAAAACCCTTATTGGTATTCGAGAGAGAACGAACACCCATTCTCCAATCCCAAATAACATTCGACTGGTTCCTATCAAAAGCTGTTCTCTTAGAAAAAAACTATATCCCATTCAACACTCAAAAGCAATCACTTCATCTTAATTGGGATTTAACTGATAATCTCTTAGATTCATTTCGATATCCTGATTCACTTAGTTGGTGTCATAACTCACGAGTTCACTTTTTGCTTGCAAAGCTTTTAATCTCTTCTACGCGTAACTAGTGTGAAAATATTTCATTAATTTTCACTCTTTTTTTATTTATCACATTGCTTCTTCTCCTTTCCAACTACACGCGTATCTAGATACTTCGATAAATAGTTTGAATAGTATAATTTGTTAAATAAAATAACAAATCCTCATTCGCACAATGATGAAGTGAAGGAGACTCATGAGCACACACTTCAAAACTGCAAATGAGCTTAAAATA